>AWOL01S0030899.1:0-86745 GCA_000715115.1 Nicotiana otophora
GTCCATGCTTCAGACCTCTTTGCCAAGCCTTGGTTTTTGTTCTACCAGTTTCTTCCACTTCTTCTATGATTTCCTTGCCTTTGTAGGTTACTACAGTTTTGTTGTAGTTCCAAGGAATGGTTTTCGTGTTTTTCACACGGGGTTGTATGGAAGGCTTGATTATGATCGGCTCTGTTATACCCTTCGTACCGCCCTGATGCTTCCTTGTGATGGGTTGGCCTTCAAGGACAAACAACCTTAGGCTTGGAACATTGGAGCGAACTTCCAACCTTGAGACATTGGGCACAAATAAAGTTACCTTTTCTACGCTCGGGGCGCCTTTCATAATCAACGGCACATCTCCGATTGGACTTACTCATTCCCATTGTCATTTCTTCTTGACCAACCGGCTTGTATTCTTGATCTCGGCCAATAATTCCTACAAAATGAACATCATTGTATACTGGCAATGGGTTGTTGGTCACATTAGGAGAGTCCTCGCCATTCATCACTACAATCAGTTTTTCAGCAATGGGTCTTTCTATGGCTCTTTTCAGAGTCCAACAGTCATCAGTGTTATGCCCCGGGGCACCTGAATGATATTCACATCTTGCATTTGCTTGGAATCCATGTGAATCGGGATGCATGTGGTGGGGAGCGATTGGTCCAATCACACCAATATGCTTCAACCTCTGGAATAGACTAGAGTATGATTCAGCCAATGGAGTGAATGTTTCCCCTAGCCTCTACTCTTAACCATAATCCTGCCTGGGACGAGCAATGTAGGGTGCCCAAACATTTTGTTGCTGAGGTCGGGATATCCTTGGAACTGGTACCCGTACCTGTTGATTAGGAAGTCGAGCATAGGATTGAGCATTAAACACTGTATATTGTGGTAGGCCCACGGAGTATTGAGGAATTGACAGGGGCTAATAATGTTGAGGGTAGCTAGATTGCCCCTGATGAACTGGCACATAAGGGTGCGATGCCCCTCTTTGAACTTCCCTAGATCCCGAAGTCATCATGGATCCTTCATCTCTCTTCTTTCTATTTGCCAAACTTCCTGACCCAGTTTGAACTGCTTGGGTGGTGTCTTTGAGAGCAACTTGACTTACAATTCTTCCAATCTTGAGGCCATTTTCGACCATCTCCCCTATCTTGATCTCTTCTGCAAAATGTTTTGGACAACATTGCGGACAACATCTTGAGGCCATTTTCGACCATTGCGGACAACATGTTTTGTAAATAATCAGGCTCTTGAGCCTCTACAAAAACAGTGATCAACTCATGATTATCCATGGGTGGCTTAACTCTAGCCGCTTACTCCCTCCACTTGATGGCATAGTCCATAAAGCTTTCTGTCGGCTTTTTCTTCATATTGTACTGAAATTGTTTGATGAATGCCTAAGCCATGTTGTCCTAGACATGTCAGTGAGAGATATCTTGGTCAATGAACCATTCGGAGGCTACCACCACAATACTTTTCCCAAAATAATCCGTCAACAATTCTTCTTTTCCACCTGCAACCCTCAACTAGTTGCAGTACCTTTTCAGGTGGGCGATAGGGTCGCCGTGTCCATCATAGTTCTCAAATTTTGGGGTCTTGGACCCTGGTGGCAAAAGGATATGAGGCAACATGTATAGATCACTGAACGATACACTTTTGTGACCACCTAGTCCTTGTATGTTCTTTATGTTCTGTTCAAGACTTTTCATCTTGCTCACCCGTCTTGGCAGGCTTTTCATTTTCCACTGATGACTCATACTGAGGAGTCTAATTGTATGGAGCTAAGACCTTGAAAGCCATATTTGGAGAGTAGTATTGGCCGTCATAAGCATGAGATGATGGCTCGTTGTTTGGCCTCGTCACAGGAGGTGGTGGCCGAATTGTATATACCGACGGGTGATAAGTGGGGATTTTAACCTATTATTTGCTCTGTTTTACTTGTGTTTTAGGCCAAAAATGCTTGAAGTATTTCCAGAAACTAATAAAATATGATTGCTTGCAGGAATTGTTCCAAATGAGATAAATGAATCAAAATCAACTCACAAAGGAGTCAAAAGTTGTTCGACTCGATCGGGGAGGTGTTACTCTCTAGAAGAGTTGAGGAAGGTGAAGCAAATCAGAGAAGGGCAATTGCCAATAAGGAAACCAGTCACTGAAGAAGAGGCGGAACAATTTTTGAAAAAGATGAAAGTTCAGGATTACTCAATCACTGACTAGTTGAGAAAGACTCCTTCCCACGTCTCTCTACTATCCTTGCTCATACATTCAAAATAGCATGCATGTGTACTAATCAAGATCCTGAAGGAGGCACATATCTTAGAGAAGACCACGGTGAATCAGTTAGATAAGATGGCCAAAAAAGTTTTTGAGGTGAACAGAATCTCCCTTACTGATGATGAACTTCCCGAGGAGAGAGCCGGGCACAATAGGGATTTACACCTGATTATTAAATATGAGTGGCACTATGTAAAGTGAGTCATGTTTGATGGAGGCTCGAGCATAGATGTATGTCCTCTCTCCACCTTGCAAACCATGAAGATCAATACAGACAGAATCCGACCCAGTAATGTCCGCATCCGGGCTTTTGATGTATCAGCGAGAGACACCCTTGTGGAGATCAGCCTTAGCATGACAATTGGGCCGTTTGATTTTGAAATTATCTTCCAAGTAGTGGACATGAAAACTTCTTATAACTTTCTTCTTGGAAGGCTATGGATCCATACGGCTCGAGCTGTGCCATCCACCTTGCATTAGATGCTCAAGTTCGAACGTGACAGTCAAGAGATTATTGTTCAAAAAGAAGACGAATCATTCATTTATAAAGATACGTTAATTTCGTGTATTGAGGCCAAGGAAGGATGCGAGTCCATTGTCTATCAGTATTTTGAAGTGGTTGTTGTGAACAATGTTGAGGAAGGAAAGCCCATTTTGCATCCTCGTCTTTTCGCCACATCTGTAATGGTGGCTGCACTTATGCTGAGACAAGGCTATGAGCCAGGAAAAGGCTTAGGGCATCATTGCAAGGAGTTTCGGAACCCATCTCTCCCCTTAGCAACAAGGGTACTTTTGGCTTAGGTTTCAGGCCAACGCAAGAAGATAAAGATAAAGCTAAGCACCGCAAAATGCCTGGTTGGGTCTTGCATAAGCCCATCCCTCACATTTAATACACTTTTGTCAAGCAAAGAATCCAAGACTGTCAAAATTCCTCGGCACAGGAAAGCACTTTTGAAATTTTCCATGGCCTCAGCCAGATATGTTCTGAACGGAATATGATCCAGGCTGGTGAAGGCACTAGTCGTGCCAATATGCAACTAATTGGCCCAAACACCATGCTCAACAACTGGGAAACAACTCCTCTCCCCACAATGAAGGAGTCTTGGTAGTTTTCTTTTGCAATTTCCTTTTTGTATTTTGGGTTACTTTCAGAGTTGTAATCCAAATGTCTCAGTATGATTGTTTCATTTTGATGTTAACCCTTCTATCCTTTAAAATTCAATGAAATGCAATTCAGTTTCATATTACGTTTTGTATCTTTTCCTTTTTCCTACTTCTTGTCATTTTGTTTCCATTTCATTTTTGTTAATGTATGCTCTTATAACATGACATGCATGCGGAATTCAAGCCCAGATCTTAAAAAGCTATCTAATTTCGAAATAAGGCATCAAGAGGTTGAATATGATGAAGATGTGGCTGTCGATGAAATAAAAAGAGAGTTAGAACAATTTGAAAATAAGATTAAGCCCAACCTCAATGAAACTGAGCCCATTAATATCGGAAGTCATGAAGAAGTTAGAGAAACAAAGATAAGCATTCACACTGAACAAAAAACCAGCGATGCTTTGATTCAACTTTTATTTGAATACAGAGATGTGTTCGCTTGGTCTTATGATGGCATGCAGAGTTTTAGTGAAGATCTAGCAGTTCATAAACTTCCCATGTATCCTTAATTTCCACAAGTCCAACAAAAGCAACGAAAATTTAAAAAGACATAAGTGATAAAATCAAAGAGAATATAATGAAGAAACAGAGTGCCAATATGGTCAGAGCTGTCTGATACACCACATGGGTGGAAAATGATGTGTATGTACCAAAGAAGGATGAAAACACCAGAGTTTGTGTTGACTAGAAAGACCTGAACAAAGCAACTCCAAAGGATAATTTTCCTTTACCAAACATCCATATCCTTGTAGATAATTGCGCAAAGCATGAGATACAATTGTTCATGGATTGCTATGTTGGGTACCACTAGATTCTAATGGATGAGGATGACGCAGAAAAGAATACTTTCACCACTCCATGGGGTACTTATTGTTACAAGATCATGCCATTCGATTTGAAGAATGCAAGGGTAACTTACACGAGGGCCATGACTACCATTTTCCACGACCTGATTCACAAAGATATTGAAGTATATGTAGATGATGTAATCATAAAGTCAAAGACACAAGGTGATCATGTGCGCAATTTGAAAAAGTTCTTTGAACGACTGCGAAGATATGACCTTAAGCTCAATCCAGCCAAATGATTATGGAATCAGATATTGAAGACACCTAGTGGGTCAAGACTAGATTAGAGAAGCTAATGTTGATTGACAAAAATATGTCTAGCAACAGTGTGTTTTTGCTTGTTATACCAGTAAAGAATGGCACGCGTAAGAAAGTGCGCCCGAGGCACTTTGAGGTAGGCCAACAAGTTTTGAAAGGCATCCTTCCACACCAAGTAGAAGCTAAAGAAAGGTTCGCCCTGAACTGGAAAGGACCCTACATCATCAAGAAAGTGTTACCAAAAGAGGCTTTTGCACTTGGTAGATGAAGAAAGACTGGTACCAGACATGACTATTAATGCAAATGCAGTTAAAAGATATTATGTTTGATATATACCCACTGCGGAACTTTCACGCATGAGTTTCTCAGATCGCGATGACGAAGGCTATCACTGCTCATTATCTCAAATAGGTGTCACCCTTTTATTGACCCTTTTGAGCTATATTTGTCGTCTTTGTTTTACCTCTTTTTGGAACCTGTGTACTTGTAAAAGCAAAAATGAGAAAAAATAATAATAAAGAGAAGAGAAAATCAAACAACAAATCTTATAAGTCGGTGAACTAGGTCCGACCTGGTTCTGAAAGGATACGTAGGCAGCCTTATCCTGGTTCTGGTCCAAACTAAACAAAAAATGCATATTCCCAATACCCTAAAACTGAGGCAGAAGTTTGTTTTATTTTATAGTTTTTTCTGTAAAAATGATTCCAAAAGTTGTAATTCAGTTCAAGGTTCCTTTCGCCTTTTTTCCTGTTAGGAACTTCTGATCGATCTTTGAGAATGGTTGAAGTCCCAATGCCAAGGGGTTTGGCAACCTTCCGCATACAGTATCTTAGTAAAACAAAATAAAAAAATGAGAGTCTTATCATTGAAAATACGTTTGGGCACTGTAAGGCGACAGTGAGCAGAGAATTGAGAGAGTATTATTGGTAAAAACCCGGATGGGCACCATATGGCGACGATGAGTAGAGAAATGAGAAAGGTTAGTTAGAAAGAAAAACGCAAAGGGCACTACTGGACAAATAAGGTTCTTCGATACTCCGACATGAGCACAAACAAGACAGTTTCAAGATGAATATTTGCGACGGATTTTGAGAATTAGACATCTCAGACGGATTAGACGTCCAGTCCAAAATGCATGTCTTGATTCACTGAAGTCGGCACACACCTCCAGATAAGTCTCCCTATTCCACTCCCCGAAAGGGACAACTTTGTTTAGACAAAATTAGTTTTATTTTACTTTCAATTGATCTTCTATTTTTCCCATAATTGTTCTTTGAGTCCCTTTCGGTCTAATCTTGCATCAAAAGAAAAGAAAAGAAACAATGCAAAAATGGCTACAGTTTTCCGTAATACCGAGCACAATTTGGGGTATATACGACATTGACAAAGGCCCGAATCCGTCTGTGATCTCTTTTGATAGGCCGAACAAAGTGTCTCGAAGAAACAGAAAAGGTCGCATAAGCAAGACTTGCTTCATGGGAAAGGTTGACAAGCACTACAGACACAAACTAATATTCGGTGCAATAAAACTAAGTTTGATTTTAAAGAAAATATTTCCTCACTTTAGGGACAAGGATTAGCGATACAATGGACATCAGGGTATGAAACTGTCGGGGCAACGTCAGAAAGGCAAGGTCTCCAAAAAGCGATACAGAGTATTCGAACACCTCGGTACCATACTAACAAAATCAATTCTTCGACAACGGAGTGGCCGTGAATTCAAACTACTCAGGGCATGAAGGCCACAAATCGATAACCACTTTAAAAACTCACAAAATTTTATTTGTTTGAAGCAGGAACAAAGTAGTGCAGAATGTCGATTCTCAAAGGACGAATGTCACCAAACGTAAGCTCCTTAAAAATCTTTGTTTTCTTTATTTTCAGCCTGCATCACTACCGTTCATACCTCCCATTTACGTAGCTTAACTGAGGTAGAACCATTTCGCCTAGGGGGATCCAACCTATAGTTTCGGGTAGAAGTACTCTTCGCCCAGGTTATTTTACGTAGCTTAACTGAGGTAGAACCATTTCGCCTAGGGGGATCCAACCTATAGTTTCGGGTAGAAGTACTCTTCGCTCAGACTATTTTACATATCTTAACTTAGATAGAAACGTTTCTCCTAAGGGGATCCACCTCCTATTTCTGGGTAGAAGTACTCTTCGCCCAGGTTATTTTACGTAGCTTAACCCAGGTAAAACACTTTTGCCTAGGGGAACCAAACCATGGTTACATTTCCTTTTCAGTAATACAGGGTGCCAACCCCTGGTTACATTTCCTTTTCAATAATATAGGGCACCAACCCCTGGTTACATATCTTTTCAGTAATACAGGGCGTCAATCCCTGGTTATATTTCCTTTTTCAGTAATACAGGGCACCAACCCCTGGTTACATACCTTTCACAAATACAGTGGACCAAACCCTAGTTACATCCCTTTTCAGTAATACAGGGCGCCAACCCTAGGTTACTATTCTTTTTTGTAATACAGGGCACCAACCCCTGGTTACATCCCTTTTAGTAATACAGGGCACCAACCCCTGGTTACATCCCTTTTCAGTGATACAGGGCGTCAATCCCTGGTTACATCCCTTTTCAATAAGACAGGGCACCAACCCCTGGTTACATTTCATATCAGTAATACAGGATACCAACCTCTGGTTACATATTTTTTCAGTAACACAGGGTGCCAACCCCTGGTTACATTTCATATTAGTAATAAATAGTACCAACCCCTGGTTACATTTCCTTTTAGTAACAAATGGTACACCACTCCCTAGTTGATTTGAGCTTAAATGAATGGTACACCATTCCCTAGCCATATTTTCTCCAACTTAAGATACACACATCCTTAGTTGAGACACCATTTAGACAATCAGAGTACACCATTCCCAAAGAATCATGTTTTCCCAAGTTACCCAAATCCCGACCTTTTATTGTTTTTAATAATGAAGTAGTATAGAGTTTTTGTTATAATAACTCAAGAAATTTTCCTAATGAAAACTGGGGCAGAAAAGTTTCGTTCTTTTGTTTGTTTTGGTGTCTGAGCAGGTTTTACCTCGAGGCACAGGGTTTGAGATGACCAAAAGAAGAATTCTCAATACAGAATAAATAAAAGAAAACAAAAGAAGTGAATTCAAAATGCATAAGCGGATGAAAAGATGTGGATTGCTCAAGACGACTAAAGTTACGAGCTTTACATTTCCTGTACTGATCAGAAGAAGTTGTAGAATAATGAACTAGCACCTGCAGCTAGCAAGCATCAAGGTTCAGATCAGAGTGTGCATGAAGAACCAGTCAAGACTCCAGACCAAGTTTTAGAAGACTTATAAATAGGAATCTTGTGACTCATAGCTGATATGTTTGTTTAGTTTCTTTTGATTTTGATATAATAACAGGAACATATACCGCAGCCTCGATAGAACCTCACTCGACTCTCCAACTCATCATTCATCACTCTCCTTAAACTACACGCGACCTGATTCACCTATAACCCTGGATATGTAGGCTGTCCAAAACCAGGACTCGATTGCACCCTATCATTTATTTCTTTCTTTTGAATAAAAGTTTGGTAAAGTATTAGTCACATGGCTCACCTAGTATTTTCCCGAAAACTCTTCATGTTTCCAAGCAAAGAGGGGTAGCTGTGAGCACCTAATTTTTGACTATATTTGATTGTTTATCACCTTCTACTATATTAATATATTTAGAAATTTAATATATATTTTTAGCTTTGTTACATTTTATTATATATAGGGTAAAAATTAATATTAATTTAAAAGGTCAATTATTACTATTAGTATTAGTATTAGTTTTATTTTTATTTTTATCTTTATTTGAAAATAAATAAATTAAAAAATCGAAACAAAATTAAATATTTTTTTAATAATATCGGATGGGAATATTAAAATAGGAAAGGTAGTATTATAGAATTAAAAATTAAAAGTAAAAGTAGGTGAAAATTGTTTAATAAAAAGGTAAAAGAAAGTAGAAAATTACAAAAGTAAAAGTAAAAGAATGTGGAAATTTAAAAAATAAAAAGTAAAAGAAAGTTAGAATTAAAAATTAAAAGTAAAGGTAGGTGAAAATGTTTTAAACAAAAGTAAAATAAAATGGAAATTAAAAAACAAAAAATTGAAATAAGTGAAAAATAAAAAAAGAAAAGTAAAAAAAGTGAAAAATTAATATAATAAATTAAAAAATGTGGGAAAGTAAAAAATAAAAGTAAAGGAAAGTGGGGGATTTAATTGTTTTTAAAATAAAGAAAAATGGGTAGTGGGAATTTGTTAATTAAAAAATAATAAAATAATAAAATAAAATCTGAAAGAATTCCGATGTTTTTTTTCATCTTCTACGCTAAGGGAATTTCTACTCGTGTCATTGTTTCATCGTCTTTCTTTCAAAACGTCCAGCAATTCATCACCCCAAAACCCAACAAATATACTTCAAAACATCCCTTTTTACACGCCAAACAATGGAGTCAATATTCGAGGTTGAGGATTTTGTTGGAGCTCTGTTCATTAGCTTGGATGTTCTTCTTCGCTTATGCTTGTTCGGCGTTCGTCTGAGTTATTGTACCTGTTCTTGGAGACTCATTTAATTGGAAATTTTGTATTAAAGGTTTCCTCTGGGTTTTTATCTTATTTCATGAGATTTTATTTATTTGCCTTTAAACTTTATAAATAATAATGTAAGTTAGTCGTTAAATGTTATATGCTTAATCATGTTTTGTGGAAATATGATATTCAAACTTGCTTTAAAGTTGGGAAGATTTGGACCCTAATATGTTTGGGCTACAATTGTTGGGCTGTGGGGTATTTGTACATGATGGTTTATTTACTCAAATATCAAAAATCATACACTTCTTCCACAAGTAATTCCATAATTCATGATCTTACAATAATCTCAAAGTTTAGGAAGAATAATAAATACTGATGGAGTGCTTTCGGCGCGCTTTTAATTAGTTTATCGCGATTATGTATACGTTCGCGTCGCATAATTGTGATTTCAAAATTTAAAACCGAAGTATGTGTTCGCGTAACTTTGGCCAAAACAATCTTAATATAATAAAATGCTATTAATTGTGTACATGTACGCGTGACATGATATTGGCACAATAAAAACAATATGGATTCACACACGTGATTCGTTTCAAATATAACTCCATATTTTATTAATTAAAAGCGGATAGATAAAATATGAAAACCAATAAATCACAGTTTATCCAAATTAATTCAAGCCAAGTTGTAGTCAATAAAGCGACCGTGATAGAACTACAAGACTTGGGGAATGCCATACACCTTCTTCCCGGTCAACAGAATTCCTTACTCATACTTTTGTTTCGCAGACCAATAATAAAAAAGTCAAATCTTTCTTTGAATAGGGATTCAAATAAAAGGTGACTTGGAACACCCAAAAATCAAATTCCAAGTGGCGACTCTAAATAACAAAATAATCCCTATATCAAAAGTGTCACTTTAATTGGAAAAACTCTTTAACCCACACAAATCTATAACATATATCTTTTCNGGGTAAAAATGAGGTGTGACACAAATAATGCCGCCAAATCTTCAAGACACGAACAATAGCTGCTAACTCAAGGTCATGGACCAGATAATTCTTCTCATGTTCCTTTAATTGTCTGGACGCATATGCAATCACCCTACCATCTTGCATCAACACTGCGCCGAGGCCAATACACGACGCATCATAGTACATAGTATAAGACCCTGAACCTGTAGGCAACACCAATACTGGAGCTGTAGTCAAAGTTGTCTTGAGCTTCTGAAAACTTTCTTCACACTCATCTGACCACCTGAACAGAGCACCTTTATTGGTCAATTTAGTCAAAGGCGATGCAATAGATGAGAAACACTCCAAATCTTCAAGACACGAACAATGGCTGCTAACTCAAGGTCATGGACCGGATAATTCTTCTCATGTACCTTTAATTGTCTGGACGCATAGGCAATCACCCTACCATCTTGCATCAACACTGCGCCGAGATCAATACACGACGCATCATAATACATAGTATAAGACCCTGAACATGTAGGCAACACCAATACTGGAGCTGTAGTCAAAGTTGTCTTGAGCTTCTGAAAACTTTCTTCACACTCATCCGACCACCTGAACAGAGCACCTTTATTGGTCAATTTAGTCAAAGGAGAGGCAATAGATGAGAAACCCTACACAAAGCGACGATAATAACCGTCCATGCCGAGAAAACTCCGAATCTCAATAGCTGAAGATAGCCTGGGCCAACTATAAACTGCCTCTATTTTCTTCGGATCCACCTTAATTCCTTCACTGGACACTATGTGTCCCAAGAATGCTACCGAACTAAGATATAACTCACACTTAGAGAATTTGGCATAAAGTCTCTCCTCTCCCAGCATCTGTAATACAATACCCAAATATTGTGCATGTTCTTCCTGGTGTATGCTCTTCCTGGCTACGTGAGTACACCAGGATATCATCAATAAATACTATGACAAATGAATCAAGATATGGCTAGAATACACTATTCATCAAGTGCATAAATGCAGCTGGGGCGTTGGTCATCCCAAAAGATAGCACGAGAAATTCATAGTGACCATAATGAGTCCTTAATGTCGTCTTTAGAATATCCTAATCCCGAATTTTCAGTTGGTGATACACAGATCTCAAATTAATTTTGGAGAATACCCTCGCTCCCTACAGCTGGTCAAATAAATCATCAATACACGACAAAGGATATTTGTTCTTGATTGTAACTTTGTTTAACGACCTGGAATCGATGTACATCCGCATGGTACCATCTTTCTTTTTCACATACAGAACTAGTGCACCCCATCTTTCAATTCAGCTAGTTCCATATGATACGGAGGAAAAGAAATGGGTTGATTGCCCGACACCAAGTCAATACCGAAAATTCTCGCACGATCGGTACTGAATCAATAGTAGGAGTCTTTGCATCAACATCTATCATAGAGGCCAAATATGACAAACACCCCTTCCCAACCATACATTGGGCCTTCAAGTTAGAAATTACCTTGTTGGGAACATAATCTAGAGAACCTCTCCACTCAACCTTCGGCAGCCTCGGTATCGCCAGCATCACTATTTTTGTGTGATAGTTCAGAATAGCATAGCATGGAGACAAACGATTGTCACTGTCACGCCCCAAAACCGAGGATGCGCGACCGACACTCAACCGAGTGAACCCGATCGAGCAAGCCTATGAGATTCCTTCTAGCCAAACTCATTTATGAATAAGGAGAATATATGTTTTCCTAAATTAAACAATAAAGTGGTCATGCCTGAAATTACCAATTTCTTACCATAAGTTTCACCATTTTTAAAGTCTCAAATGGACAAGTAATACAACCATAACATAGCATAGTTTGTCCTTTCCCGTACCAAAACACAACCCACACTATATGTACAGAGCCTCTATAGATAAAGAAGAGTACAATGATAATGCCGGCAACAAGGCCCCGGCTATACCTCAACCATAATACATAAAGATCAAAAGATACATGGCGCCGGGATGAAGTGGGGCTCACCAAGTCAGCTGGGAAGAAGGTGTACTGCTATCACTGATCAATGTCTCCTACTGTGGAACCACCTGCATCCATTTAAAGATGCAGCGCCCCCAGCAAAAGGGACGTTAGTATCGTCGAATAGTACTAGTATGAAAACTAAATACCAATTTAAGAATTTAGAAATACAAGATAATTATGATGAACCAGTGCAGCAATAGAATAATATAGATAACTGTCTCAACCATATCAAGCTTATTAAAAACTATAAACAACATTTATAGGATTTAAGATGAGATCCTATATAATCATCTTCACACAAAGCAGCCCCGCCGCCTTACCCGATGTATGCAGGTGGATGTATAACTACAGTACCAAGAACCTACACAAAGCGGTTATGCCGCATCACCCCAATGGATTCGGGTGGTGGTGCCACAACAATACCAAAACCATACACAAAGCGGTCGTACCGCCTCACCCCAATGAAAGCGGGTGGAGGTGCAGTCCCACAATATCATAATCCCTACACAAAGCGGTTATGCCGCATCACCCCAATGGATTCGGGTGGTGGTGCCACAACAATACCAAAACCATACACAAAGCGGTCGTACCGCCTCACCCCAATGAAAGCGGGTGGAGGTGCAGTCCCACAATATCATAATCCCTACACAAAGCGGTCATGCCACCTCAGCCCAATATATATGCAGGTGGAGGTGTATCACAATCATAATATCTTTACCATAATGCCCACACAAAGTGGTCATGCTCCCTCACCCAATGTATGCGGGTGGAGGTGTATCATAATCACAATCTCTGCACAACTTGGCATAATACCTTTCACATAAATCACGGCTAGAAATTATAACATGTGGATACGTAATCCATAGTTTGGGACACATCCTCAATTTATAATGCAATATGACAAGAGCATTTGAAATACGAATTGAACATATATCTTCATCACAAAACTTATTGGAATACTCAATTTATAATCAACATCTCGGAACTCACAAGGATAATGAGAATTCCAACTCTTAAAGAAGAGTTTAGCCAACATACCTCAATTGAGCTTTACTTAAATTACTACAACGTTCCAAAAATTCTAGCAACTTCAATCTAGTTAGAAACATAATAAAAGTAAACCATAATTAGGAAGATGAACGTGGTTTTAGCTCATTTGAGCATATTATCAAACACTAGGTGTGCATCAAGGTTTCAAGGTCCTTTTATGGAGGATTCCATCATCCCCCAACCCAATATTTACCATTCTTAGCTCATCAATCTTCCTATACCCTTTGATAACATATGCATGTAAAATAAACAACTCTCATGCCCAAATATTATCTTGCTAATTACCCAATTCTAGACAAAATTCGAAATTAAGGGTTAGGATGTAGAATCTTACCTCTTAGGAAGAAGACCTAGGTGCCCCTCTTGATAATCTTCAAGGTTTTAAGTGAGAGTTGAAGAGACATTTTGATGAATATTCACTTCTCCCTCTAGGACTATCTCTCTATCACTCTCAAAATATTAGAAAATATGTTTAAAATGGTCCAAGGTAGGTGTTTTAACGGAATAGGGTCGGGTTTAAAACATATGAAAATGGATACTCCGAAATTCTGGACCAGGATACAGACCTGGCCTCGCCAGGCTAAAGCCTGGTCTTAGTGCGCTACAGGCCTGGCCTCCCCAGCCTAAACCTTGGTATTACACCTGGCCTTGCTAGGCTAAAGCCTGGTCTTACACCTGGCCTTGCGAGCTCTATAGTGAGCTACATGGCAGCTTTTGGTTATTTGATCATAACTTCTTGTAGGAATGTCCGAAGGATGAACGGTTTGAAGTGTTAGAGACTAGCCTCAAAGGGCTTTAATTTGATAGGTAGATCTCCTCATAAGTCGTGATACTTTGGTAGCCTCATACGTTTGAAGTTGGATCTTGTGCGAATTAAGACATCCTTTCCACTTAATGTATCCTACTTATTCCACACGAATTCTATCCTTTCACAAAACTCCTTAGTATGATTCAACACACCTTAAACATATACTTTTCATTTCGAAATAATGTGGTTCTATCCCATGGGTCTCCTTTAATACTCTAGCACGTTATTCCCAAATACCGTTGGCGTACTTTAAAATATTAAATCATCAGAAATATTTTCCGGGGCCTTACATTCTCCACCGCTTAGGATCATTCGTCCTTGAATGAGGGTAAAAGTCCGTCCTTAGCATCTTATGCTACTCAGTTTATTTCATACCATATTTGAGCAGCCCCAAATTTGACTAACTCCCAAAATTTTCAAAGATTTCGCTAGAGTTTCCCTTGTAACTAGGCCTATCCACATGTCAGAGAGCCCCAGAAATACATCCTTACAACATATACGTATTTCAACGACATAACATAATATAAAATAACACCAGATGTGGTCTCATAAGAAATATATATCTAGAAAGGAACACACTTAATACCAATTGTTCACATGATACAAAATTAATAAGAAAAATTAAGTTTTATAAATTTCCTAGATCACAACTTAAAATACATGGTCATTCAAACGAATAAGGATACTTTTTCTTCATTTCTTCCTCGGCCTCCCAAGTAGCCTCTCCAACTTGTTGGTTTCGCCACAACACTTTCACTAAGGCAATTTCTTTATTCCTCAATTTTCGGACTTGCCGATCAATAATAGAAACTGGAATCTATTCGTAATTCAATTTCTCATTTACCTCAATAGTCTCAACCAGAACAATGAGTGTCGGATCGCCAACTACTTTCTTCAACATAGACACATGAAACACTGGGTGTATTAATGTTATCTCAGGTGGTAGTTCAAGTTTGTATGCCACCTCACCGATCCTCTGAATGATTTTGTACGGTCCGACATACCTCGGACTCAATTTCCCTTTCTTACCAAATCGCATTACACCCTTCATAGGGGAAACTTTCAAGAATACCCAATCATCTTCTTTGAACTCCAAATCCCTACGACGAACATCTGAATAGGATTTCTGATGACTTTGAGAAGTCTTCAATCACTCCTTAATGATTTTAACTTTTTCCATAGCCAAATGCACAAGGTCTGGCCCTATCAAATCTGCTTCCCCAATTTCGAACCACCCAATGAGAGATCTACATCTCCTACCATATAAAGCCACGGATGGTGCCATTTGAATGCTAGCATGATAGCTATTGTTGTATGCAAATTCTATAAGTGGTAAATAATCATCCCAGCTACCTTTGAAGTCCAGCACACAATCACGCAACATATCCTCAAGCGTTTGAATAGTCTGCTCTGCCTGCCCGTCAGTCTGCAGGTGAAAGGTCGTACTAAGATTCAGCTGAGTACCCAAACCTTGCTGAAATATCTTCCAAAAATTAGTAGTGAATAGTGCTCCCCGATCAAAAATGATGGAAACTGGGGTGCCATGCAACCTGACTATTTCTTTGATATATAACTGAGCATACTGCTCCACTGTATCGGTAGACTTAACCGGCAAAAAGTGTGATAATTTCGTGAGTCGATCCACAATCATCCAAATTGAGTCAAACTTGCGCGGAGTGAGCGGTAATCCTACCACAAAGTCTATATTAATCATTTCCCATTTCCACATTGGAATTACTATGTCATGTGCCATCCCACTGGGCCTTTGGTGTTCGGCCTTCACTTGCTGACAGTTCGAACATCTTGCTACAAAGTCCGCCACAATCCTCTTCATATCATTACACCAATAGACTTCCTTAAGATCATGATACGGTTTTGTAGAACCTGGGTGCACAGAATACCTAGAAGTGTGAGCTTCAGTAAAAATTCTTTCACGGAGACCATCCACATTTGGAACACATAGTCACCCTTGGTACCTTAGTGTACCATCATCCATGCCAAGAGAAAAGGCCATGGTCTTATGTTTATGAATCCCCTCTTTCAATTGTACCAACAATGGGTCATTGTATTATTTCTCTTTGACTTCTACTACAAGTGATGATTCATCCCTATTTTTCATAATTACCCCTCCTTCACTAGAGTCCGCAAGACGAACTCCCAAACTAGCCAATCGGTGAACTTCTTTGGACAATGGCCTTTGATATGCCTCCAAGTGTGCTAAGCTACCCATAGATTTTCGGCCGAGAGAATCCGCCACAATATTAGCCTTCCTTAGATGGTATAAAATATCAATGTCATAATCCTTGAGTAATTCAGCCATCTTCTCTTCCTCAGATTCAATTCCTTCAGTTTGAAAATATATTGAAGGCTCTTATGGTCCGTGAATATATCCACATGGACCCCATATAAATAATGACGCCAAATTTTTAATGGAAATACCATCGCCGCAAGTTCTAAATCATGTGTTGGATAGTTCTTTTCATGATTCTTTAGTTTCCTAGAAGCATAAGCTATCACCTTTCCATGTTGCATTAATACACACCCAAGCCCGATTCGTGAAGCATCATAATATACCATAAATCCACATATACCCTCTGGTAGAGTCAACACCGGTGTTGTAGTCAATCTTGCTTTCAGTTATTGGAAACTCTTTTCACAAGCGTATGACCATTGGAACTTAATTGCCTTCTGCGTCAATTTAGTCAATGGAGAGGCAAGAGTAGAAAACCCCTCCACAAACTTTCCGTAATACCCAGCTAAGGCTAAGAAACTACGAATCTCTGTTGGAGTTGTAGGCCTCGGCCAATTTTTCACAGCTGAAATTTTCTGAGGATCAACCTTAATTCCCACACTAGAGACTGCATGATCCAAGAATATAATCGATTCAAGCCAAAATTCACACTTTGAAAACTTTGCATATAACTGGTGCTGCTGTAGGGTTTGCTAAACTACCCTGAGATGATCGGCATGGTTTTCTCGACTTTGTGAATACACAAGAATATCGTCAATAAACACTATCACAAAAGAGTCGAGGAATGGCTTAAAACCTCGATTCATAAGATCCATGAAGGTTGCTGGGGCATTTGTTAGACCAAAAGACATCACCAGAAATTCAGAATGCCCATACCGGATCCTAAAGTTGTTTTCGGAATATCCCGCTCCTTGAACTTCAATTGGTGATACCCGGATCGTAAATCAATTTTGGAGAAGTGCTTAGCACTTTGCAATTGGTCAAGCAAATCATCTATCCTTGGCAGTGGGTACTTATTTTTGATTGTTACCTTATTAAGCTACCGATAGTCAATACACATACGTAGTGACCCAAGGAGACACACTAGGTCGGATAAAACCCTTTTCTAACAGATCTTTAAATTGTTCCTTTAGCTCCTTCAATTCTGTCGGTGACATTATGTAGGGTGGAATAGATATAGGATGTGTGTCTAGCATCACATCAATCCCAAAATCAATCTCCCTGTCTGGTGGGATCCCAGGGAGTTCATCCGGAAAGACTCCCAAAAATTCATTCACAATAGGCATGGACTCAAGTGTAGGTGCCTCGGCATCGGTGTCTGTAACCCGGACTAAATGGCAAATACATCCCTTGTTGATCATCTTTTTATCCTTAAGGTAAGAAATAAACCTACCCTGCGGCACTACATAAACACCCTTCCACTCAATAACTGGCTCATTTGGAAATTTGAACTTAACATTTGTGGTTCGGCAATCAAGCTTGGCAAAACATGAATAAAGCCAATCCATGGCCATTATCACATCAAAATCGACCATTCTCAATTTAATAAGATCGGGCACGGTGTCTCGACCACGCAATGTGACAACACAATCCCTATAAACCCACGTGGCCAAAATAGACTCACCAACCGGAGTAGATACAGAGAATGGCTCATAAAGTTGTTCTAGTTCTATTTCAAATTCCATAGCAACATAAGGTGTGACATATGACAAAGTGGAACCGGGATCAATAAGAGCATATACATCATGAGATTGAATAGTCAATATACCTGTGACAACATTTGGAGAAGCCTCTGATTCCCGACATCTCCGCATAGCATAAAATCTACTGGGTCCTCCCGAATTTTGTGCACCACCTCTAGTTGCACCACACCCTGTTGGTGCTGGGGTGCCTCGAGCTGGAGGTGCTGTGGATGTAGTACCTGCAGAATTAGCTGGTAGTGCCACGCCTCTGCCCATATTTTGGCAGGACGAGAGGCAATCTCTCTGAATGTGACCCCGCAAACCACATCCATAACATACTGGTCAGTCCATGAAACAGGACCCCAAGTGCATCCTTCCATACTTAGGGCATAGAAGCCTCCGCTGCTGAAACCTTCTGTCGGGCTGACCTTGCTGGTGGGGTCCCCTGTTGCCCTGACTGGCTCCAGATGATTGTGCACCCATCAAAGACTAGGCATCCTAATGACGCTCCCCTGAATGCTGACCTACCACCACTACCACCGAAAGAACCACCAAAGTTGCCCGCGGATCGGGCCTTGCTACTACTCTGACACTCCATTCTATTCTTCAATTTGCGAGTCTCTGTGGCTTGAGCATATGCCATCATCTTACCATAGTTTATATCGGAATTCAAGGCAGCTGTAGAGGCCTCATTGATAATCAAGGGGCTAAGGCCCTGTACAAACCGGCGTACTCTAGCCTCCATAATGGGCAACATGTGGAATAGCATACTTGGATAGGCGCACAAACTCCATATGATACTCCCACACATTCATATTGCCTTGCTTCAAGCTTTTAAACTCTGCGGCACGAGCTGCCTTAGTTTCGGCAGGCAAGCAATGATCCATAAAGGCATCTGTGAACTTTCCCCAACTTATCGGAGGGCTTCCCTGCCCATGGGATTGCTCTCACAACTCAAACCAAGAATAGGCCACCCTTTTCAGGTGGTAAGAGGCCAAATCTACTCCCTCCATCTCTGTAGCATGCATAACCCGGAGAGTTTTGTGCATCTCATCAATGAAGTCCTGGGGTCCTCCTAAGGATCAGTACTCGCAAACACTGGTGGATCTAATTGAAGAAACTTGTTCACCCTGAAACTAGCAGATTCCCCTGGATGACTGGAAGAAGTAGGCCCAACACTCGATCTCTAGGCCTGAGAAGCCACTAATTCTGTCAACATTGGTATGGCTCCCCTAATATCAATATCAGACACACCAGAATCGGAAGCTGGAGCTGAAGGTGGAACTGGAATATCAGTTGGAGGAACTGTTGCACCTTCTGTAGGTGTAGGGACAGATGCGGTCTAATCAGTTGTAGTAGAGTTAGGCAATGTAGTAACTGGAGGAATATTCTCACTCCACGGGTGCTCACCCGCATCATCAATTATAGGGTCAACTGTCACTCCTAGGGTGACATTGGCTCTTTGGCCAGTTCTTGCCTTCTTCTTAGGTGCCATGTACAGAAAATTAGAGCAACACAGAAGTTAAAGAAGGAACAATCTTACAACCAGCTTTATTGCACGATCAAGAACATGAAAGAAGGGTATTATTCCAAAATGCCCAAGTAGCATCCTAATTATAGATGTAGTCGAAACCACACTGATAATAAGGACTCTACTAGACACGGCTCTGAGACATCCTAGAACACTTTAAAACATTAGGCTCTGATACCAAGTTTGTCACGCCCCAAAACCGAGGAGTGCGACCAGCGCTCAACCGAGTGAACCCGACCGAGTAAACCTATGAGATTCCTTCCACCCAAACTCATTTATGAATAAAGAGAATATATGTTTTCCCTAATTAAACAATAAAGTGGTCATGTCTGAAATTACCAATTTCTTGCCATAAGTTTCACCATTTTTAAAGTTTCAAATGGACAAGTAATACAACCACAACATAGCATAGTTTGTCCTTCCCAGTACCAATACACAACTCACACTATGTCTACGGAGTCTCTATAGATAAAGAAGAGTACAATGATAATGCCGGCAACAAGGCCCCGGCTATACCTTAACCATAATACATAAAGATCAAAATATACATGACCCCGAGATGAAGTGGGGCTCACCACATCAGCTGGGAAGAAGGTGTACTGCTATCACTGATCAATGTCTCCTGCTGTGGAACCACCTGCATCCATTTAAAGATGCAGCGCCCCCAGCAAAAGGGACATTAGTACCGTCGAATAGTACTAGTATGAAAACTAAATACCAATTTAAGAATTTAGAAATACAAGATAATTATGATGAACCAGTGCAGCAATAGAATAATATAGATAACTGTCTCAACCATAGCAAGCTTATTAAAATCTATCAACAACATTTATAGGATTTAAGATGAGATGCTATATAACCATCTTCACATAAAGCGGCCCCACCACCTCACCCGATGTTTGCAGGTGGATGTATAACCACAGTATAAAAAACCTAAACAAAGCGGTTATACCTCAGCACCCCAATGTAAACGGGTGGAGGTGCAGTCCCACAATATAATAATCCCTACACAAAACGGTCATGACGCCTCACCCCAATATATATGCGGGTGGAGGTGTATAACAATCACAATCTCAATACCATAATCCCCGCACAAAGAGGTCATGCCGCCTCACCCCAATGTATGTGGGTGGAGGTGTATCATAATCACAACCTCTATACAACTTGGCTTCACATAAATCACGACGAGAAATTATAACATGTGGATATGTAATCCATAGTTTGGGACACATCCTCAATTTATAATGCAATATGATAAGAGCATTTGATATACGAATTGAACATATATCTTCATCACAAACTTATCGGAATACTTGATTTATCATAAACATCTTGGAACTCACAAGGATAATGAGAATTCCAACTCTTAAAGAAGAGTTTAGCCAACATACCTCAATTGAGCTTTCCTTAAATTACTACGACGTTCCAAAAATTCTAGAAACTTCAATTTATATAGAAAAACAACAAAAGTAAACCATAATTAGGAAGATGAACATGGTTATAGCTCATTTGAGCATATTATCAAACACTAGGAGTGCATCAAGATTTCAAGGTTCTTTTATGGAGGATTCCATCATCCCCCAACCCAATCTTTACCATTCTTAGCTCGTCAATCTTCCTACACCCTTTGATAACACATGCATGTAAAATAAACAACTCTCATGCCCAATTATTATCTTGCTAATTACCCAATTCTAGACAAAATTCAAAATTAAGGGTTAGGATGTAGAATCTTACCTCTTAGGAAGAAGACCTAGGTGCCCCTCTTGATAATCTTCAAGGTTTTAAGTGAGAGTTGAAGAGAAATTTTGATGCATATTCACTTTTCCCTCTAAGACTCTCTCTCTATCACTCTCAAAATATCAGAAAATATGTTTAAAATAGTCCAAGGTAGGTGTTTTAATAGAATAGGGTCGGGTTTAAAACATATGAAAATGGATACTCCAAAATTCTGGACCAGGCTACAGACCTGGCCTCGCCAGGCTAAAGCCTGGTCTTAGCGCGCTACAAGCCTGGCCTCGCCAGGCTAAAGCCTAGTATTACACCTGGCCTCGCCAGGCTAAAGCTTGGTTTTACACCTGGCCTCGCCAGGCTAAACCCTGGTCTTACACCTGGCCTTGCGATCTCTAAAGCGAGCTACAGGCCAACCTTTGGCTATTTGATCATAACTTCTTGTAGGAATCTTCGAATGATGAACAGGTTGAAGAGTTAGAAACTAGACTCAAAGGGCTTTAATTTGATAGGTAGATCACCTTACAATTCGTTATACTTTGGTATCCGTATACGTTTGAAGTAGGATCTTATGCGAATTGAGACATATTTTCCACTTAATGTATCCTACTTATTCCACACGAATTCTTTTTATTCAGAAAACGCCTTAGTATGTTTCAACACACCTTAAACATATACTTTTCATTTCGAAATAATGTGGTTCTATTCCATGGGTTTCCTTGAATACTCTAGCACATTATTCCCAAATACCGTTGGCGTACTTTAAAAGATTAAATCGTTAGAAAACTTTTCTGGGGCCTTACAATCACGACCAAAAATGCACATAATCATGATGGCACCTAACCCAACCTGTCAGGTAAGCAAATTAACAGCTATCCAATTCCATTAATATATAACTGACTCAAATACAGTCCCTAAGGACTGATAGTATAAATCATGAGCTTCTAACTTTAGAATTTACAAAGCTGGAGTGAAATAAGAATACATCATCTGTTTGAAATATACATGAACATATTAAAATTCTAAAGCTACCATAAATAAGAGGCAGCAATGTCTAGAACGCAGCTACATCTTTAGATCCAGCTCCCGCCATGTACAACATCATTAACATCAAACATCTGCACACAAGGTGCAGAAGTGTAGTATGAATAGAACCGACCCCATGTACTTAGTAACTAACAAACCTAACCTTATGTTGAAAGTAGTGACGAGTTAATACCAAGGTCAGAGTCCAACTCCAATAACCAACAATAGTTCATCTCAACATAAAGCAAGTAATAAAAGAAGTAACTCAAAGATAAAATGCTCAGCTTAATCATGATTTCTAAAAATAGTTATGCCTTTGAAGAGTATCAGTGAAAACCCAAGTCATTTACCGAAGTTGCCAAGAATATGAGTAAGTTTGAAAACAGTAATATTTCCAAAACTCCTTTCAAAAATAAATAATATGTTTCATTTTCTTTCCAGATAACCAATGTAAAATGCATCACTATGCCCATATGTCAATATGTGTAATAAGTCAATATGTGTAATAAGTCATGAATGACGCGATACCGTACATCATTAGGAAAATACATCTCTATGCTTGTATGTCATGTGTGCATATCAATGGTACGTATCTCAGAAGTGAACTCATGTACTCGCACTCTCAGAGTATTCAACCACTCAGTACTGTATATGGCCAATACATCCCACGGAAGATCCATCCTAATATATATACATAATAACTGATATGCAGTCACTGAGTACTGTACAAGGCCAATCCAGCCCAGGGGAAGATCCATCCCCAAATATCAATGATTTGAACAAGATCCATGTCCAGGGAAGATCCATCCCTCAATATAAATGCTTCGGACAAGATCCATGTCCAGGGAAGATACATCCCTTAATATAAATTCTTCGTATAAGATCCATGTCCAGGGAAGATCCATCCCTCAATATAAATGCTTCGGACAAGATCCATGTCCAGGGAAGATACATCCCTTAATATAAATTCTTCGTATAAGATCCATGTCCAGGGAAGATCCATCCCTCAATATAAATGCTTCGGACAAGATCCATGTCCAGGGAAGATACATCCCTTAATATAAATTCTTCGTATAAGATCCATGTCCAGGGAAGATCCATCCCTCAATATAAATGCTTCGGACAAGATCCATGTCCAGGGAAGATACATCCCTTAATATAAATTCTTCGTATAAGATCCATGTCCAGGGAAGATCCATCCCTCAATATAAATGCTTCGGACAAGATCCATGTCCAGGGAAGATACATCCCTTAATATAAATTCTTCGTATAAGATCCATGTCCAGGGAAGATCCATCCCTCAATATAAATGCTTCGGACAAGATCCATGTCCAGGGAAGATACATCCCTTAATATAAATTCTTCGTATAAGATCCATGTCCAGGGAAGATCCATCCCTCAATATAAATGCTTCGGACAAGATCCATGTCCAGGGAAGATACATCCCTTAATATAAATTCTTCGTATAAGATCCATGTCCAGGGAAGATCCATCCCTCAATATAAATGCTTCGGACAAGATCCATGTCCAGGGAAGATACATCCCTTAATATAAATTCTTCGTATAAGATCCATGTCCAGGGAAGATCCATCCCTCAATATAAATGCTTCGGACAAGATCCATGTCCAGGGAAGATACATCCCTTAATATAAATTCTTCGTATAAGATCCATGTCCAGGGAAGATCCATCCCTTAATATAAATTAACCGCGCTCACTAGGGTGGGTGCAGAGTTCGTAGGGTCTCCTTCATCCCAAGCTCTATAAACCGCACGGACAACTCACGAGCTATAGTATCAATATCCTCACAATCAGGCCCTCAACCCCACTTAATTATCAATATCTCCAGTCTCACGGGCTCACAATGTCATGAAATGATGATATGATGTCTCTCGGGCTCCCCAAACAAATGATGATATGATGTATCAATAAATAACAACACAGACTGAGATATGATGTGAAATGAATAAACATGACTGAGTATGAAATTTTAAATGTAAGCAAACAACTCAACAGCAGCAAAGAAATCAATGGGTCCCAATATAATAAGCATACATCCTAGACAGTTCGCACGGTGCACGCCCACACGCCCATCACCTAGCATGTGCGTCACCTCATCACCAAACACATAACACGTATAATCAGGGTTCATACCCTCAGCTCTAAGATTAGAAGAGTTACTTACCTCGAACAAACCAAATTGAATGTCGAGCAAGGTAAACAATGCTCCAGAAATTTTAATCTGCGCATATCAACTCCTGAACGGCCTGAATCTAGTCACAATTAATTTATTCAATCAACATAAATTATAGGAATTAATTCCATATCAAAATACTAATCTTTCCAGAAAAATCGAAATTACACTCAAAATCTACCTTGGGGCCCACGTCTCGAAATCTGACGAAACTCACAAAATCGGACAACCTATTCAATTACGAGTTCAACCATAATAATTTCACTCAAATCCATTTCCAAATCGGTGTTTAAATCTCGAAAATACATATTAAGAAATTGTAAAAAAAGGCCTCAGATTACTCTTGAAAAATCAACAATCTAACGCCGCAAATGAAGCTTAATTCATGGAATATAATCCCAAGGGAGTCAAGAACACTTACCCTAAGTTGTGTTGTGAAATTCCTCCCAAATGTCGCCTACACCGAGCTCCAAAATCCAAAAAATGTGTGAAAATATCGAACCCTCAAACTTAAAGGGTTCTGCCCAGCATTTTCGCATTTGTGGTCGCATTTTCGCATCTGCGACCACCGCTTATGCGGTATAAATATCACTTCTGTGAGAATAGCTTGTCTATCAATGATCATTTCTGCGATTCCTAGGACAACATCTACGGTCGTGCTTTTGCGCAACATGCTCCGCACCTACGAAGTGCATCGCTCCTGCGTTTTCCAGTGACCGCAGCTGCGATGTCGCAGGTGCGCAATTGTGCCGTCTTCTGGGATGAACATGTTACCTCCCCATTTATCTTCTACGAGGAGATGCTCGCTTTTGTGAAGTCTCTTTTGTGACCAATCTTCCATAGAAGTTGTTGCATCAGCAACCAAATATTCCAGTAGATTCCAAAAATCTCAAATCGATCTGAACCACGTCTGAAACTCACCCGAGCCACTCGAAACGCCGTCCAAATATTCCAACACATTCCATAACATCACACGGACCTACTCGAGGACTCAAATAAAACATAATAACATCTAAATTACAATTGCACCTCAAATCGAACTTATAAAGTTTTCAAACTTCCAAATTCTATATTTTGTGCCGAAACACATCAAATCAATCCGTGATGACTTCAAATTTTGCACACAAATCATAAATGACATAACAGACCTATTCCAATTTCCAGAATCGGATTCTGACCCCAATATCAAAAAGTTAACTCCCCGGTCAAACTTCAAAATATAAATTTGTACTTTAGCCATTTCAAACCTAATTTAGCTACGGGGTTCCAATAATTTTTCGGACATGCTCATAAGTCCAAAATCACTCATAGCGCGTAACACTCACAAATAATTAATGCAACTACTGCCTCCAATGAGTTTAAATAAAACACTAGCCTCAAACAGGCCACAACCCCGGAACAATATGGTTCTGAGAAATTCCAGTCTCCAAATTCATAGAACACATGAATTGCCGTAACGTATCTCGACTCCAGCACTCGAATGACTAACATATCTTTCATGCACGATCATCTCACGGGGAATACTTTCATAATTCTTCCATGTCACATAATAATAATCTGAATATCAGCAGTCTATCATCTAAGTTAGTACTGCAATACCAACGAACATCCGTAAGTCAAAATAGAATGCGCCTTCTGAAATGCGCACCCTTCTAAGGGATTACCGAGCAGTTATAACATTCATCTAAATATCTAAAATTGACCATTCTGTCCAAAATTTGTGATCTTCCTTTTAAGAATGAACGACCACCTTGTACATGTAAATCTAAATCCCACAAAACACATACCATCTATCATGCCATCATGTTAAAAGCACAAGAATATCATTATCAACTCTAGGTCACCAGCGAATTACATACCCGGTTAGTTAGAAAACTTTCTCTTGCTTCTTTCTAGGAGAAAAGCACAATACAAAACATGTACCCCCACACCGATAGAGAATATCTGGTTCAAACCATGGTACAAACCATAAAGAACACTTTGAAATCCATTTGCACATAACCAAGCTATAAGAACTAAATTTCTCTAACTCGACCAAGCCACGTAGGCCACCAAAACCCAAGAATATTTCCACTGAAACATCTGTAGTGCCTCATCACATCATAATTACCCAAAGCTTACTACAAGACATACAAACATAAAATGACATCGCCCTACGACCCATAAGCCACTATATTCTTCTTAAGCACCCCCGTAAGAACCACAACCGAAATGCCCATTCTGAAAATAATTAATGTGAGATTAAAATTGTTCTTTTACCTTTCTTATACTGGAATGTAGAATGTATAGTCATACAGAGTTAGCGCAAGTCCAGGCACCATCAAATGCAACTATCTGATTTATATCCATACACAAGTGCAGAGAAATTCTCAATTGCTATATATAAACCTCGAACCCATTGGAAATTTCTCGAGAGTCACCCACTTTGTTCAAATCCAAATTGCACCACCGAAACAGGGCGGAAGACACATGCCCCATAATCACAACAACACCCAAAGAAGTAATCCTTCCATAACACCATCAATCAAATTCAAACTTCATGTGCACTACATCCTTCAAATAACAACTTAATCATTCCATGATTTTCAAATACTCATAAAGAGAAATATAACCCATATTCAGGAATTTTATTATTCTAGTCTTTCTCGTTCTCAACCTCTGCAAGTCATAACTAACCCACAAGTATGCCTCAGACCAAACCTAAAATTTAACATATAATCATGAAATTAAACCGTCAGCGGCAGGCTCCACCACTTAGCTCAAAACCATAGGACAAATCATTCCACAAATCACAATACCCATACTCCGTTACTGCCATAATACAGCAGCAAGTTCAACCAAACATATTCTTAAGTTCATGCAACACCAACCATAAAATACCTCAATCATCCGCTAAACTCGCATTTATTCTCTTGACAATTAAGCCAACTTTCTCAACCATATTCAAATTCAAATCTCAACACATACAACCCGCTGGTAGATAAGGAACTCTACACTAAACATTATAAGGAACACACCTACGTAGATTAATCCGTAGGAGATAACCCACATGTTTAGCCTCGAGTTGGCATCTTGCTATACCCTTTTGCAACCACAATTACTATGCAATAACTTAATCTTTCTGAGTTTGAACTCATCAACACAACATGAAAATCTAATTCGCTCCACAATTTAACAACATGAAAGATCCTTCAACACACTCATTCCTTACTCGAGACTATACATAAAATCCAGACCGAAGTCAAGCACCCAATGGCCCTTCTTACATATCGAGAAACTCTTCTCGTCATATTCAAACTATCTTAACACATCCTACAGTCATATCATACTTATCGTATAGGCATTCGATCGCTCATCGAGCCACAAGCTCCAGTCATAGGGACACTACCGAACATATGATTCCAAATTTACAAATTACAACTAAAGATACCGAGCCTAAGCTATGGTCTAAACCTGGCCTCAAGTCTTCCAGACTGGCCCATCACCAAAACACAGAATACATATTTCGAACCTCGTTCATGGAATCACAAGCCGGCGATGCAAAGCTGATACTGAGCGCTCACATGCACATGCGAATGCGTGGAAAGAATTCAAAGAGTTATGTTTCCAGATGAATCAATGCTGCATGATAAGGAAATAAAATGGAAAATTATCCTAAATGCCATGTAGCCACTCAAAGATAAGTATGAACATCATCATGCCGATCCGCAAGACTCTACTAAACTCTTGCTCATGACTTGTAGAACATATGAACCTAGAGCTCTGATACCAACTTGTCACGACCCAAAATCCACCAAGTCTTGATGACACCTAACCCAACCCTTCAGATAAGCAAATTAACAACTATCAAATTCCATAAATATATCACTCACTCTAATACGCACCCCAAGGACTGGTAGTACTACTCATGAGCATCTAAGATTAGAATTTAAAAAGTTGGTGTGAAATAAGAATACATCGTCTGTTTGAAATATACATGAACATGTTAAAATTCTAAAGCTACCATGAATAAGAGGTAGCAATGAATGAGTACTCGCACTTTCAGAGTATTCAATCACTTAGTACAGTATATGGCCAATCCATCCCAGGGAAGATCCATCCCAATATATATAGATAATAACTGACATCCAGTCACTCAGTACTGTACAAGGCTAATCCAGCCCAGGGGAAGCTCCATCCCTAAATATCAATAATTCAGACAAGATTCATGTCTAGGGAAGATCCATCCCTCAATATAAATGCTTCGGACAAGATCCATGTCGAGGGAAGATCCATTCCTCAATATAAATGATTCGGACAAGATCCATCCCTCAATGTAAATCTACCGCGCTCACTAGGGGTATGTGCAGACTCCGGAGGGGCTCCTTCATCCCAAACGCTATAAACTGCAAGGACAACTCACGTGCTATTGTATCAATATACTCACAAATAGGACCTCGACCTCACTCAGCCATCAATCTCTCCAGTCTCTCGGTCTCACAATGTCATGAAACTAGCCCAAACAATGATGATATGATGTATCAATAAATAACAACACAGATTGAGATATGATATGAAATGAATGAACATGATTGAGTATGACATTTTAAATGTAAGCAAACAACTCAAAAGAAGTAACGACCTCAATAAGTCCCAACAGAATAAGCATGTATCCTAGACATGGTTTCTTTCATGGATCACAATTTAGTAACTCTAGTACGTAGATATTTTCATGATTACAGATAAGTTTAGGTAACTACACAGTACCATGAGAATAACGAAATCACAGTTCACACGGTGCACGCCCACATGCCTGTTACCTAGTATGTGCGTCACCCCAACACCAAACACATAACACGTATAATCAGGGTTCATACACTCAGCTCCAAGATTAGAAGAGTTACTTACCCCGAACAAACTAAATCCAATGTCGAGCAAGCTAAACAATGCTCCAGAAATTCCATTTTGCACGTATTAACTTCTGAATGGATCGAATCTAGTCACAATTAATTCGATTCAGTCAACAAAAATTATAGGAATTAATTCCATATCAAAATACTATTTTTCCACAAAATTCGAAATTACACTAAATATCGCTCGCGGGGCCTACGTCTTGAAATCTGATGAAACACATAAAATATGACAACCCATTTACTTAGGAGTTTAACCATACTAATTTCACTCAAATCCGACTCAAATCGGTGTTCAAATCTCGAAAATTTATTTTATGAAATTGGAGACAATTCCTCTGATTACTCTTGAAAAATCAATAATCAAACACCAAAAACGAAGATTAATTCACGGAATATAATCACAAGGGATTCCAGAACACTTACCCCAAGTTGTGTTCTGAAACTCCTCCCAAAGGTCGCCCAACCCGAGCTCCAAAATTCAAAAAATGGGTGAAAATATCAACCATCGAACATAAAGGGATCTACCCAGTGATTCCGCATTTGCGGTCGCGTTGTCGCATATGTGACCACCGCTTTTGCGGTATAAATCTCTCTTCTGCAGGAATAGCTTTGCCATCAATGATCGCTTCTGCGATGCCTAGGACCGCTTCTGTGGTCGCTCTTTTGCGCAACATGCTCCGCACCTGCGAAGTGCATCGCTCCTGCGTTTTCCAGTGACTGCACCAGCAATGTCGCAGGTACGCAATTGTGCCCGCTTCTGCAATGATTAGGTTACCTCCCCATTTCGCTTCGATAATGAGATTCTCGCTTTTGTGAAGTCGCTTCTGCGACAAATCTTCCGCATAAGTGGTTGCATCAGCAACCAAAAATTCTAGCAGCTTCCAAAAATCACAAATCGATCCGAACCACGTCCGAAACTCTCTGAGCTACTCGGAACCCCATACGAATATACCAACACATTCCATAACATCTAAATTACAATTGAACCTCAAATCAAACTTATAAAGATTTCAAACTTCCAAATTTTATATCTTGTACCGAAACATATCAAATCAATTCGGAATGACTTCAAATTTTGCACTCAAATCATAAATGACATAATGGACCTATTCCAGTCTTCAGAATCGGATTCCAACCCTGATATCAAAAAGTCAACTCTCCGGTCAAACTTCAAAACTTAAATTTCTACTTTAGCCATTTCAACCTTGATTTAGAAACGAGTTTCCAATAATTTTCCGGATACGCTCCGAAATCCAAAATCACCATACAGAGCTATTGGAATCATCAAAGCTCGATTCCGGAGTCATTTACACATAAGTTAACATCTGGTCACCCTTTTTCAACTTAAGCTTTAAGTCTTGGAACTAAGTGTTCCAATTCATTCTGAAACCTCTCCGATGAGTCATAAAATTATAATTGAACACATCATAAAAGTAAATGGGGGAACGGGGTTGTAACAATCAAAACGACTGGCCGGGTCATTACATTCTCCCCCACTTAAACATACGTTCGTCCTTGAACGTGCCAAGAGTTGTTCCTAAGCCTTTAGATCACCGTTCCACCTTCCCATGCACATACCCAGGTGTGATACCACGTCACCCTATTCTATATAGACCTGATAAAACAACACAACTGAAAATCATTAATTTAACCTTAGCCCAAAAACCTTGGAATTTAATTCCTAACATTCAGAATTTCTTACAAGATCCGAATCTCACAGTTACACACTGTATAAGTCTGAACAAGATGCATCGAGCCATAACCATAACCACGGATATAATCACCTAAAATATTACACAACTCGCATGCTCGTAGCACCATTTCTGATTACACTAACTATACCAAAACCAATCCAGTACTGGTATTAAACCCCATATCCAAACAAAACCTCATTACAAAACCTTTGTACACTATTGATAATGAATGAATCACGCAGAAACATCATGATACCTTATCAGATGAAAAAGTCATGGAGCTCTCTTGCCCCGACCATAACCATACCCACTTTCTATACCGACTTTCAATATTATCCTTCCGAATATACCGTAATCAAACCTGATAGTACCCATTCTAGGTCCAATGACCTTATATTATTAAACACAACTATCCCACAGACACGCCATATCAACATAACTCAAGCCACAACTGCGCAATCCGTGTATCCAATTATGGGAGATGTCTCAAGGAAGAGAACCGTATTGCAAGTTTAACAAGCACCACTACAACTGCAATGTTACAACCAACTCCTAAATTTTGTGAAAATGATAACTGTAGGCGTATGTGCACAATTGTAGAGGAAGAAAATTAATGAATAAGATAAATTATCTTAGAAATAAAATTCCCAAACACGGCACGGACAACTCATGTGCCAATAATATAAATTGCCTCGCATGGTCACAGGCCTCCAGTCCTAGCATATCATACAAAAGCAATTAAACAAGTACACATGTATATGATAATGAAATAAGATTCTCATACTCCTAGACTGGTATAAATAACACGCCATAGTGTAAGCATGTGCAAGTTCTGCTATCACTCTTCAATTCGGCAATTTAACACATAAATAGTAACTACACTGTTTATTCAGGGAATTAGCCTTTTTTGTAACCTCAAATGTAGCCCAGATAGTTCTAAACAAAGGTACGGATACGAGAAACGTTATAACTTTATGGTTAATGGTCAACTCTAGGCATATCATAGCCTAAGAATTCTTGCGAGTATGAATACTTTCCCCGATTCCCGCACATGGGCTCAAACTTCACATATGTGCGCACTCATTGCGCGTAGCACTCACAAACAATTAACGCAACTAGTGCGTCCATTGAGTTTAAATAAAACACTCACCTCAAACAGGCCACAACCCCGAAACAATATGCTTCTGAGAACTCCCAGTCTCCAAGTTCATAGAATACATCGATCTCCATAACTTATCCCGACTCCAGCACTCGAATGACTACCATATCTTTCATGTACGATCATCTCACGAGGAATAATTTCATAATTCTTCCATTCATATAGAGATAACTGAATATCAGCAGTCTATCAACCAGGTTAGTACTGCAATACCAATGAACAGTTGTAAGTCAAAACATAATGTGCATTTTGAAATGCGCACCCTTCTCAGGGATTACCGAGCAGTTATTACATTGATCTAAAAATCTAAAATTTACCATTCTTTCCAAAATTTGTGATCTTTCTTTCAAGAATGAATGCCTACCTTGTACATGTAAATCTAAATCCCGCATAACACATAACATCTATCATGCCATCATGTGAAAAACACAAGAATCTCATTATCAACTCTGGGTCACCAGCAAATTACATACCCGGTAAGTTAGAAACCTTTCTCTTGCTTCTTTCTAGGAGAAAATCACAATAGAAAACACGTTCCCCACACCGATAGAGAATACCCGGTTCCAAATCATGGTAGAAACCATCAAAAACACTTTGAAATCCATTTGCACATAACCAAGCTATCAGAACTAAATTTCTCTAACTCGACCAAGCCACGCAGGCCACCAAAACCCAAACATATTGCCACTAAAATATCTGTAGTGCCTCACCATATCATAATTACCTAAAGCTCACTACAAGACATCCTAACATAAAACGACATCGCCCTAAGACCCATAAGCCATTGTATTCTTCTTAAGCACACCCGTAAGAACCATAACCGAAACACTCATTCTGAAAATACCTTAAGTGAATTTAAAGCTGTTCTTTTACCTTTCTTATACTGGAATGTAGAATCCATAATCATACAGAGTTATAGCAAGTCCAGGCACCATCAAATGCAAATATCAGATGTTTATCCATACACAGGTCGGGAGAAATTCTCAATTGCTATATCTAAACATCGAACCCATTGGAACTTTCTCGAGAGTCACCCATTTTGTTCAAATCCAACTTGCACCACCCAAACGGGCCGGAAGACACATGCCACATTATCACATCAACACCTAAAGAAGTAATCCTACCATAACACCATTAATCAAATTCATACTTCGTGCGCTAGTTCGACAAAAAACATTCTTAAGCTCATGCAACACCAACCATAAAATACCTCAATCATCCGCTAAACTCGCATTTATTCTCTTGACAATCAGGGTCGACTTTCTCAACCGTATTCAAATTCAAATCTCAACATATACAGTCCGCTGGTAGATAAGGAACTCTACACTAAACATTATAAGGAACACACCTACGTAGATTAATCCGTAGGAGATAACCCACATGTTTAGGCTCGAGTTGGCATCTTGCTATACACTTTCGCAGCCATAATTACTATGCAATAACTTAATCTTTCTCAGTTTGAACTCATCAACACAACATGAAAATCTAATTCGCTCCACAATTTAACAACATGAAAGATCCTTCAACACACTCATTCCTTACTCGAGACTATACATAAAATCCAAACCGAAGTCAACCACCCAATGGCCCTTCTTACATATCGAGAAACGCTTCTCGTCATATTCAAACTATCTTAACACATCCTACAGTCATATCATACTTATCATATAGGTATTCGATCACTCATTGAGCCACAAGCTCCAGTCATAGGGACACTACCGAACATATAATTCCAAATGTACAAGTTACAACTAAATACCGAGCCTGAGCTACAGTCTAAACCTGGCCTCAAGTCTTCCAGACTGGCCCATCGCCAAAACACAGAATATATATTTCGAACCTCGTTCATGCAATCACAAGCCGGCGATGCAAAGCTAATACCGAGCGCTCACATGCACACGCGAATGCGTGGAAAGAATGCAAAGAGTTATGTTTCCAAACGAATCAATTCTGCATGATAAGGAAATAAAATGGAAAATTATCCTAAATGCCATGTAGCCACTCAAAGATAAGTATGAACGTCATCATACCTATCTGCAAGACTCTACTAGACACTTGCTCATGACTTGTAGAACATATGAACCTAGAGCTCTGATACCAACTTGTCACGACCCAAAATCCACCAAGTCTTGATGGCACCTAACTCAACCCTTCAGATAAGCTAATTAACAACTATCAAATTCCATAAATATATAACTCACTCTAATACGCACCCTTAGGACTGGTAGTACAACTCATGAGCATCTAAGATTAGAATTTAAGAAGTTGGTGTGAAATAAGAATACATCGTCTGTTTGAAATGCACATGAACATGTTACAATTCTAAAGCTACCATGAATAAGAGGCAGCAATGACTGGAACACAGGTACATCTTCAGATCCAGCTCCAGCTCCAGCCATGTACATCATCATTCACATCCAAAATATGCACGCAAGGTGCAGACGTGTAATATTAGTACAACCGACCTTATGTACTCAATAAGTAACAAACCTAACCATAGGTTGAAAGTAGTGACGAGCTTTTACCAAGGTCAGAGTCCAAATCCAATAACCAACAATAATTCATAACAACATAGAGCAAGTAATAAAATAAGTAACTCAAAGATAAAATGCTCAGCTTAATCACGATTTCTTAAAATAATTATGTCTTTCAAGTGTATTAGTGAAAACCCAAGTCGTTTACCGATGTTGCCAAAAATATGAGTAAGTTGGAAAACAATAATTTTCCCAAAACTCATTTAAAAAATAAATAAGATGTTTCATTCTCTTTCCAAATAGACAGCGTAAAATTCATCCCTATGCCCATATGTCAGTATGTGTGAGAAGTCATGAATGATGTGATACCGTACAACATGAGGAAAATACATCCTTATGCGTGTATGTCATGTGTGCATGTCGATGCTATGTATCTCAGAGGTGAAGTCACGTACTCGCACTCTCAAAGGTGAACTCACGTACTCGCACTCTCAGAGTATTCAATCACTCAGTACTGTATAAGGCCAATTCATCCCACGGAAGATCCATCCCAATATATATATATATATATATATATATATATATATATATATATATATATATATATATACATAATAACTAACATCTAGTCACTCAGTACTGTACAAGGACAAAAGAGCGCAAGGGAAGATCCATCCCTAAATATCAATGATTCAGACAAGATCCATGTCAAGGAAAGATCTATCCCTAAATATAAATGCTTCGGACAAGATCCATGTCCAGGGAAGATCCATCCCTCAATATAAATAAACCGCGCTCACTGGGTGTGTGTGCAAACTCCGGAGGGGCTCCTTCAGCCCAAGCGCTATAAACCGCACAGACATCTCACGTGCTATAGTATCAATATCCTCACAATCAGGCCGTCAGCCTCACTCAGTCATCAATCTCTACAGTCTCACGGGCTCACAATGTCATGAAACTAGCCCAAAAAGATGATGATATGATGTATCAGTAAATAACAACAGAAACTGAGACATGATATGAAATGAATGAACATGACTGAGTATGAAATTTCAAATGTAAGCAAACATCTCAACAACAGTAATGACCTCAATGGGTCCCAACAGAATAAGCATGTAGCCTATACATGGTTTCTAACATGGATCACAGCTCAATAGCTCTAGTACGTAGCGATTTTCATGATTACAGATAAGTTCAGGTAATTATACAGTACCACATGATTTACGAAACCACATTTCACATGGTGCATGCCCACATCCCCGTCACCTAGCATGTGCGTCACCTCAACACCAAACACATAACACATATAATGGTTGATACCCTATTTTTTCCTCGTATTTTTAAAACATATATATATATATATATATATATATATATATTATACACTTTCAAAATAGTGTATTTGCATCATCATTTAGCTTATAAACCTATACAAGTATTTTTCATAATTGTCCATAATCTTTAAAGACTTTAAACCAATTTATTTCTGCATTTTTATTGTATAAATATACAATAATTATCATTCAAAAATTTTATGATGATTTAATCATCTAGAATTATCATTTATACCACCATGAGGTTTTAAATAGTTTTCAGTGCATTTCTTATAACTGCATTTGCATTTTTAAGGTTAAATTGCACCTTTCGCAATAATAGCCCACATGCATATATAATTACATTATTTATGCAGAATGTGCCTTTTTATATTTTTATAATGTTAAGTAGTTATTTAATCACTTTAGTGAACAAATGGTATTTTTTATATTTATTAATTACTTTTATAAATTATTTATTTATTAAACATTGGGTATTTAACATCTGCCCCAACCCTTACCTATTTTCGGACCTAGACTGCCCTGTCCCAGCCCAATAACATCTAAGCCCAAACCAAATATCCCCCAACCCAACCAATTAAACCAACCCGACCCAAGACCCCCAGCCAATCGTGGTCGTTGATCTTTGAGATCAACGAACCATATTACCCCTTCCTTTTTAACTACCCTAACACTCCCCTAATCCTAAATCACTTTCACCACCCATCGCCTTTGAACTCTCTCACCCCTCCCCCCCAATCAAACCCTAGTTGTCTTCTTCCCCAAATCCCTCTCCTAATCCCACCAGACATGGGATTATACGGCCATTTCTTGCCATATACGACTCTTCCCTGGTACTGGATCCATCTCTATACCGCTTGCCTAAACATGGCAAGCGGATCTCATCAGAATCAAACCAAAGTCGGTTCAACTTCTTGACCTTTCTACTATTCCGTCTATGTTTATTTTTGTTCTATTATGGGTATGAATCTCTGTGTATCTCTGTTGATTCTTACTTACCCTAAATATTAGGATTTTTGATCGAACCAAAATTGGTTCGATTCTTTGATTTTAAGCAATGTTTCTCTCTATATTCATCTTATTCTGTGCAATGTTTGACTTTTTATTTTTAGATTTTGTCGATTTTTGTACTTTCCCTAAAATTAGGGTTTTGCAATTTCTCCCCCCCCCAATTCTCTCTATCAAACCCTAGTCGTCTTCTCCCCCAAATCCCTCTCCTAATCCCATCAGACATGGGATTACACGACCATTTGTTGTCATATACGACTATTCCCTGGTACTGGATCCTTCTCTATACCGCTTTCCTAAACATGGCAAGCGTATCTTTTCAGAATCGAACCAAAGTAGGTTCAACTTATTGACCTTTCTACTATTCCGTCTATGTTCATTTTTATTCTATTATGGGTATGAATCTCTATGTATTTCTGTTGATTCTTACTTACCCTAAACATTAGGGTTTCAGATCTCTTTAGATCGAACCAAAATTGGTTTGAATCTTTGATTTTAAGCAATGTTTATGTCTATATTCATCTTATTTTGTGCAACGTTTGATTATTTATTTTTAGATTCTGTCGATTTTTGTACTTTCTGTAAGACTAGGGTTTTGAAATTTCTCTCTTTTCCTTACTGATTTCGATTGCATGTGATTTTCTTTCCTTTCTAGTGTTTAATTGATGATTTTCCTTGTTTGGGTGTTCGATTTCTACTACTTTATAAACCTCTCCCCATTCCCCTTTGGGAGGGGGGAATCATTAAGAAATTTACTAAAAACATTAAAAGTTGTGTGCTTTTGGTTCTCTAATACTCTTGCTCTATATTTTGGTTCTTGGCCGGCTGAAAGCCAAGGCCAGAAATTCTGGGTTCTTGCTCTTTGTTGATATTCATAACACTGTGGACTTTAGTTCTTTCTTATTTTTTCACTTAACTGGTGAGTTGCCAAACTATTGTCATTTCATTCCTATTTACTTGTCATCAGCATATGTTTTCACTTCTGAAGATTGTGGTTTAATGCGTTTCTGGTCTGGTCTCGTGTGTAATTCTGACTATCTTACATCAATTTTAGGCCTTTCTAATCTTAATTCCATTACGTTTGTAGTTTGAGACATGCTTAGACTTGAGTTGAGATAATTAATTGCTTTTTAAGTCTGCTTAGCCTATGTGTTACTGATGTTTAGAACCTTTGCACTTTAGCCATCTCTTTAGTGTTTAAATTTTCTATTAACCCTATTACTTGAACATGCTTTCATATCCCCTTTTATGGGTTAGATGACTAAGCATAAATGTATTCACTAAGTGTCTAGCATAAGTCTGTTTCTGAACTTGCTGTGATGACATGTAGCATGTTTGATCCTATATGCTTCTACCATGTCTTGACTTCCCAATAGTTGCCTTAATTTTTTCTCATTCTGTTAAGTTCTGTTGCCAATTGATATGATCCCTTCTTGGGACACTAGCATCTACACTTAGCATAATCTGAACCTTTTTCTAACTATGAGTCTGTGTACATCAATCTTGCAAACCTGTCTTGTTAGTATATGCATTGTGTGTTGAACTTGTTTTTCTTAAACTTTGTTAAGTCTGTTCTCAAAACCTAAGCATGTTCTACTACCTGTTCTATGTGCTCAACTTGAATCTTCTTGTATCCCTTAGTGTTGTCCCTTAACCTTAGTATATTCCCTTACTGCCTGGTCTCTTTTGAGTTCTCATTCTTAGCCGGCTGAAAGCCAAGGCAACTTAGGTTTTATCATTTGACCTCACTAATGTAAGCACTGCTCGGGGTCCAATTGATACCCTTGTGAACTCTGACACACTAGGATTTGGTCCTTAGTATTCCACTGAATTTCCTCTATCAACCTCCCTAGTATGAGCATTGCCCTGGGTTCTTGAAGCCCTTGGGAACTCTGACACACTAGTGTCTTGATTCTATTTGCTCAACTCTATTTTCTACCTACTGGATGAATCAATTGGTTTCTGGCTGCCTTATGTCAATGAAGATGTAATTTCAGGGCTGTTGTGAACCATGGGAATGAACGCCTGGCCTGGCTGTGTATATCTCTGTTCCTGCTGTAGGCTCACTATAGTTATTTTATTCTATAATTTATGCCATTCATTGGGTCTGTAATAATATAGTAATAACAATTGGGGTATTAGTAAAACTAGAAAAATGGGGTTTATCTTAATACTTGCAGTGAAATGGATAGAGATCCTGCCTATAGGTTCTCTACTTTGCTCAAATACGTTCTGCTTTTACCTGTTAGAAACAGTGCCTATAGGATATTAAATGACTAATATCTCAATGTGCACATGCATTAGGATGTATAGGATCCTGTTAATTTACATGCTACCTAATATGCAATTTAGATACCATGCCAATAGGATCTAAATTCAGTCTCAATTATGACTATAGAAATCCTGCCCATAGGTTCTAAACCAGTCTTAATTATTATTCAATTCGTTTCTTTCAAGTGCTAATGTTGAACTTTAAATACTGTTTTGTTTCCACTATTAGAAAGCATGCCTATAGGATTAAAATGAGTAATTCTAAGTATCTTCAATAGTTATAACTGCCAACTACTGCATAAATCACCTAAATATCATGTCTATAGGTTTAATTGCTTATAATCTTTAATCAGCAGGCCGACCGAGTAGTCGCTTAGAAATTGTATCTAAAATGGCATCTTGCTCTGAAACTTCCTACACGTTTGAATCCAAAGGTCACATAGAAACCATATCTATAGGGCTTAATGGCTTTAACTTGTCTCAATTCTGAAACTGTCAAACGCCTAATTTGTTTACGTGCATTTGTTGTCTAAGTGTGGAGGCTAACTTGAGCCCTTAGTTGCATTCACATGAAGTCCAACTTGTTTTGTATATCGCCTACTTTTATCATTTTGAGCAACCTAAGTTAAGTCTAGAACCATCCAAAATAGAGGTCCAAACGCCTCATGTACCATAGGCATGGGACGGGTAGTGCACGCATAAGGCACGGTTTAGAATCAACTAGTGTGCTTTAGGTAAAAACATAAAGATAGTAATCGGGTAGCAGGAAATGATAGTCTGTGCCCGCTGAATAATACGAGTAACACCCCACCTCGAGGGAGCTACGAAGTATTATTTATGTTGCATGGGGTTATACTTTAGGATAAAATACTTAGGACCCCAATCTAACCTGGGCTCGGGGACATGGCTTGAGTCAATTTCGGGTTTTTGGTCTAAATTGGTAGTTTTCCTTTGGAATTCATTCCTTTAGCATAAATTGATGGTATTGTACTGATTTTGAATAGATTCAGAGCATTTGGGGGCCGAATCGAGGGGCAAGAGCATAGCAGAGTAGCGACTTGATCGGTTTGAGATAAGTAACGATTGTAAATCTAGTCGTGAGGGTATGAAACCCCGAATTTCGTATTGTTATACTATTTTGAGGTGACAAACATACTAGGTGACGGGCAAGTGGGCGTGCACCGTTGGGGATTGTGACTTGGTTCGTCCCGTAGCAACTGTAAAATTGCATATTTTGTTGAAACTATATGATATTTATGGGTTTTAGAAATGAGTTTCTATATATTGGGCAGAAATGCCATTTTTTGGACGGGTGCTAGTGCTGTTTAGTCTCTTAGGGGCCTTTTTCTTACTATCCGATCACTGTTTTCGATTGAAAATTTATACTCAATCATGGTTATACCTGTTTACTGCATTACTTGGTTTTATTACTCTATTTTGATGTATATAAATGTTGTTTTGGGCTGAGTGCTTTGTTTGTACTGAGAACCCAGGTGGCTTGAGAGGTTTATGAATGAGTGAGGCCGAGGGCCTGATTGTGAGGATATTTATGGGATCGGGTTGCACGCCGCAACATATTTGATATAGGCCGAGGGCCTGATTGATTTATGCCATAATTTGGCTTGATATAGCTCTTGGGCTGAATGAGCCCCTTCGGAGTTTGTACACACCCCCAATGAGCGCTGGTACTTACTGAGTGCGAGTACCGAGTGACGAGTGCTGAGTGATTGGGAGGCATGAGTGATGGTGAGGTATGCCCGAGGAGTTGTATACGAGTGATTGTGAAGTCTGCCGGAGGGGATGTTTATGATTTCATTAGTTTTGCTCATCTTTGCATTGAGCCTCTGTTTGAAACTGTTGAAAAATATCTTTGAATGATTTTTACTGGAACTGTGTTTAAACGAGATGATTTGATTCAAATATTGATTTTTAAAGTATGTTGTATTTTACTAGGATTTGATGATATAAACTTTATATGCTTTATTGCTCGTCACTATTGCTCAGTCTTTATTTACTGTTGTTACTTAATGAGTTGGCGTACTCACGTTACTCCATGCACTTTGTGTGCAGACCCATGTGTAGCTGGACACGGTAGCGGCTGTTGACTATTCCGGTTGCAGATTTTCTCGGGGATAGCAAAGTAGTTGCCTGGGGATTGCAGCCCTGCTCTTCTCCATCTTATCTTCCTTTAGTTGTATTTAGCTATTTTCTAGACTATGTTAGTCTCGATATTGTCAGACAAATTGTAGTAGATGCTTATGACTAGTGACACCCCGATGTCGGATTTTTCTTTTCCTCACTTTTGTTTTGATTTGAACTCCTTTACAAAAGTTTTTATGTTAAATTGCCTTGAATTATCTTTGATATGAAAATGTAGGTTTGCTTTGGAAATGAGTCATCTTGCCTAGTTCCATGATAGGCGACATCACGACAGGGTTAGTTTGGGTCGTGACAAGTTGGTCTCAGAGCCTAGGTTACATAGGTCTCACAAGTCATGAGCGGGTTTAGTATATTCTTGCGGATCGGTACAGAGACGTCTATAGTTATCTTCGAGAAGCTGCAGTACCTTTAGGAAATACTCCACATCCTTGAATTATGGTCGTGCGAATCTGTTGATTCTAGTAACTAACCGTCTGTTGTTTCATTCTCTCAAAGATAGTGTGGACTCATACTACTGGTCATAAGGGCTAGTCACCAGTACCACCAGTGAGGGCTGCGGTTAAGGCCATGGTAGGGGCAGAGGTGCAACCCGCACCGCAACTGGGGCAATACCTGCGAATCTACCAGTTCCCCCAAATCAGGACCAAATTTCAGTTGTTGATGCACGAGCTGAGGCACCATATGTGCCTATTGTGATTCTAGGCCGTCAGGAGGTCCTAGCTCAGATTCTGACAGCGTGTATCGGCCTTGCTCAGGCGGTCTTTGTCTTGATAGCTGCATCCACTTCTCAAGAGGGGGAGGCACTCAGACTCCCGCCCCTCGCATGCGGGAGCAGGTTGTTCAGGGACTTCAGACACCGGAGGCACCAACTGTCCAGCTGGTTGCAGCTACTCAAGATTATGTTGTTCCTGCTATTCATGAGGATGATCAACTTAGGTTGGAGAGGTTTGGGAGACTCCAGCCGCCACCTTTCTGTGGCACACAAAGAGAGGATGCTCAAGACTTCTTGGACAGGTGTCATATAATACTCCATATTACTGGTATTCTGGAGACTTGTGGGGGTATCATTCACTACTTTTCTGTTTTCTAGGGCTGCACTTAGATGGTGGGAGACTTATGAGAGGTGTAGTCCTGTTGGCGCATCACCTCTTACTTGGCAGCAGTTCTTTGTGGTCTTTTTGGAGAAGTTCACACCTCAGTCCCGCAGAGAGGAGTTGCGCAGACATTTTAAGCAGTTTTGTCAAGGTGATATGTCTGTGACACAATATGAGATGCGATTCTCTGAGTTGGCCCGCCATGCGATCTGATGGGTTCCCACAGACCGAGAGAGGAACAGGAGGTTTATATTTTGCCTCGGTTTTCAGCTTCGGCTGCTTATGACCAAAGAGAGAGTGTATAGTGCTACTTTGTATTAGGCTGTCGACATTGCTCGGCAGATTGTGATGGTTCGCGGTCAGGAGAGGGTTGAGAGGGAGGCCAAGAGGCCAGTGGTTCTCCACATGGGGGTCAGTTCTATCACGGCAAAGGCTGTCCATTCAAGCATGCTTAGTCAGCTCACCCATTTCACCGTGGTGCATCATCGGGCCATGGTTCACATAGTTCTCATCAGGGCCACTTATCACTCGGTGCCCTTCCAGCTCAGAGTTCGTCCCGTGCTCCACCAGTTTAGGGCTCCTCTATGCTAGTTTCTTCTACCAGTTATCCCGGTGCTATGGGTTCCCTTCAGTTCCAGCCACCAGCTCCAGGGAGTTGTTTTGAGTGTGGGGAGTTTGGGCTTATGTGGAGGCAGTGTCCTCGTCATCATGGAGGTCTATGTCAGTAGAGGAGTCAGCCTTCGACCTCAGCACCTGTTACTTCACCACCTGACCAGTCAGCTCGGGTGGAGGTCAGTCAACTAGGGGTCGCCGTAGAGGGGGATGCAAATCATGGGGTGGTCATACCCATTTTATGCCCTCTCTGCCAGGCCAGATACTATTACTTCATATGCTATAATTAGAGGTAGCATCTCAGTTTGTCACAGAGATGCCCTTGTATTATTTGACCCTGGTTCCTCGTATTCATATGTTTCCTCGTATTTCGCTAATTTTCTGGATATGCCCCGTGAGTCTTTAGTTTCATTTGTTCATGTATATACTCCTGTGGGCAATAATATTGTTGTGGACCGCGTATATCAGTCATGTGTGGTGACTATTGGGAGGGCCTAGAGATCGAAGTGGACCTTTTGCTTCAGTATGGTTGACTTTGATGTGAAATTGGACATGGATTGGTTATCTCCATCATATGCTGTTCTAGATTGTCACGCTAAGACTGTGACACTGGCGATGCTGGGATTTCCGAGGGTTGAGTGGAGCAGTTCTATAGATTATGTACCTAGTAGGGTGATTTCATATTTGAAGGCTCAACGTATGGTTGAGAAGGGTTGCCTGCCTTATTTGACTTTTGTGAGGGATATTAGTGCGGAGACTCCTACCATTGATTTTGTTCTAGTGGTACGTGAGTTTTTGGATGTGTTTCCTGTAATCGTGCCGAGCATGCCGCCTGACAGAGATATTGACTTTGGTATTAATTAGGTGTCGGGCACTCAGCCCATTACTATTCCATCGTATCGTATGGCACCGGCAGAGTTGAAGGAATTGAAGGAACAACTTCAAGAACTCCTTAATGAGGGGTTTATTCGGCCTAGTGTGTCACCTTGGGGGTGCACCGGTTCTATTTGCGAAGATGAAGGATGGTTCCATGAAAATGTGCATTGATTACAGGCAGTTGAACATGGTCACAGTCAATAACAAGTATCTTTTGCCTCGTATTGATGATTTATTTGACCAGCTTCAGGGAGCGAGGATGTTATCCAAGATTTATTTGAGGTCCGGTTATCACTTGCTGATGATTCGAGACTCGGATATTCTTAAGACACCTTGCAGGTCCCGATATGGCTATTATGAGTTGTTAGTGATGCCTTTTGGGCTGACCAATGCCCCAACAGCATTCATGCATTTGATGAACAATGTATTCCAGCCCTATTTGGACTCATTCGTTGTTATTCATTGATGACATCCTGGTGTACTCTCGAAGCCAGAAGGAGCATGGTCAAACATTTGAGGATTGTATTACATAGATTGAGGGATGAGAAGCTTTATGCAAAGTTCTCCAAGTGTAAGTTTTGGCTCGGTTAAGTAGTATTATTGGGACACGTGGTGTCTAGTGAGGGTATTCAGTTGGATCCGAAGAAGATAGACGCGGTGCAGAGTTGCCTTAGACCATCCTCAGCCATGGAAATTAGGATCTTTCTTGGTTTGGCAGGTTATTACCATCGCTATGTGGAGGGATTTTCATCTATTGCATTTCCCTTGACCAAATTGACCTAAAAGGGTGCTCCATTCAAGTGGTCAGACGAGTGTGAGGAGAGCTTCCAAAATATCAAGACTGCTTTGACCACACCTCCAGTGTTAGTTCTCCTATCAGCTTCAGGTTCTTACACCGTGTATTGTGATGCCTCAAGGATAGGCATTGGTTTTGTTCTGATGCAGGAGGGTAGGGTGATTGCCTATTCCTCGCGCAAGTTGAATACCCATGAGAAGAACTATCATGTCCATGATCTTGAGTTAGCGTCCATTGTTGACCCCTTAAAGATTTGGCGTCATTATTTGTATGTGTTTCAATGTCAGATCTACACTGATCACCGGAGTTTGCAGCATCTGTTTAAGCAGAAGGATCTTAATTTGCGTTAGTGTAGATGGTTGGATCTTCTTAAGGAATATGATATCACTATTTTGTACCATCCGGGGAAAGCCAATGTGGTGGCCGATGCTTTGAGTCTCCGGGCGGATAGTATGGGGAGTTTAGCATATCTTCTACCAGCACAGAGACCTTTGGCATTGGATGTTCAAGCCTTAGCGGGCCAGCTTGTGAGAATTGATATTTCGGAGCCGAGTCGGGTGTTGGCTTGCTTGGTCTCCAAGTCTTCTTTTTGTTACCGTATGAGGGAGCATCAGTATGATGACCCCCACTTACTTATTCTTCAAGACAAGGTTCAGAGAGGTGATACTAGGGATGTGACTACTTGTGATGATGGTGTGTTGAGGTTGCAAGGAGGGATATGTGTGCCTAATGTAAATGTGCTTTGAGTGTTGATTCTTGAGGAGACCCACAGTTCGCGGTATTCCATCCATCATGGTACCGTGAAGATGTACCAAGATTTGAGACAACACTATTGGTGGAGGCGGATGAGGAAGGATATAGTTGGGTTTCTAGCTTGGTGTCTAAACTATCAGTACGTTAAGTATGATCATCTGAGAGCGGGTGGCTTGCTTAAGAGATTATACATTCTGGAGTGGAAGTGGGAGCGAATCACCATGGACATTGTAGTTGGGATCCCATGGACTTCGAGGAAGTTCGATGCTATTTGGGTTATTGTGGATCGGCTGACCAAGTCCACGCAATTCATTCCAGTTGGCACTACTTACTCTTCAGAGCGATTGGCTAAGATTTACATCAGAGAGACTGTTCGCCTGCATGGTGTCCTAGTTTCTATCATTTCAGATAGAGGCACTCAGTTGACATCGTAGTTTTGGAGGACCGTGCAGCGAGTCTTGGATACTCAGGTTGAATTGAGCACACCTTTTCACCCTCAAACTGACGGGCAGTCCGAGCATACTATTCCAATATTGGAGAAAATGTAGCACTCTTGTGGCATTGACTTTGGGGGTTCATGTGACCAGTTTTTGTCACTCGCGGAGTTTGCATATAACAACAGTTATCGGTCGAGTATTCAGATGGCTCCGTAAGAGGCTTTGTATGGGAGGAGGTGTAGATCTCCGGTTGGATGGTTTGAGCCGGGTGAGTCTAGGCTCTTGGGTACAGACTTGGTCCAGGATGCATTAGATAGGGTGAAAGTGATTAAGGAGCGAATTTGCATGACACAGTCTAGGCAGAAGAGCTCTGCAGACAAAAGTTTTTATGGTAAATAGCCTTGAATTATCTTTGAAATAAAAATATAGGTTTGCTTTGGAAATGTGTCGTCTTGCCTAGTTCCACGATAGGCAACATCACGACAGGGTTAGTATGGATCGTTACAAGTTAGTATCAGAGCCTAGGATACATAGGTCTCACAAGTCATGCATGGGTTTAGTAGATTCTTGTGGATCGGTACGCAAACGTCTGTAGTTATCTTCGAGAAGCTGCTGAACCTTTAGGAAATACTCCACATCCTTGAATTCTGGTCGTGCGAATCTATTGATTCTAGTAACTAAACATATGTTGTTTCATTATCTCACAAATGGTGTGGACTCGTACTACCGGTCAGGAGGGCTAGCCACCAGTACCACCAGTGAGGGTCGCGGTTGAGGCCGTGGTAGGGGCAGAGGTGCAACTCGCACCGCAACTAGGGAAGTACCTGCGGATCCACTAGTTGGCCCAAATCAGGACTAGATTCCAGTTGTTGATGTACCAGTTCAGGCACCACATGTGCCTATTGTGATTCCAGGCCGTCAGGAGGTGTGATGTAGGAGGGTAGGTGATTGCCTATGCCTCTCGCAAGTTTAAGACACATGAGAGTAACTATCATGTTCATGATCTTGAGTTTGCATCCATTGTTCATGCCTTGAAGATTTAGCGTCATTATTTGTATGTGGTTCAATGTGAGATCTATACTGGTCACTGGAGTTTGTCTGTTTAAGCAGGAGGATCTTAATTTGCGTGAGCGGAGATGGTTGGACCTTCTTAAGGACTATGATATAACTATTTCTTACCATCCGGGGAAGGCCAATGTGGTGGCCGATGCTTTGAGTCGCCGGGAGGAGAGTTTGGGGAGTTTAGCATATCTTCTAGTAGTAGAGTGACCTTTGGCATTGGATGTTCAGGCCTTAGCGGGCCAGTTTGTGAGATTGGATATTTTGGAGCAGAATTGGGTGTTGGCTTGCGTGGTATCTATGTCTTCTCTTTATGACCGTATCAGGGAGCATCTGAATGATGACCCCTACTTACTCGTTCTTCAGGACAGGGTTCAGAGAGGTGATACTAGGGATGTGCCTATTAGTGATGACAGTGTCTTGAGGTTGCAAGGCGGGATATGTGTGCCTAATGTAAATGTGCTTCGGGTATTGATTCTTGAGGAGGCCCACATCTCGCGGTATTCCATCCATCCCGGTATCGCGAAAATGTACCAAGATTTGAGACAACACTATTGGTGGAGGCAGATGAAGAAGGATATAGTTGGGTTTGTAGCTTGGTGATTAAACTGCCAGTAGGTTAAGTGTGAGCTTCCGAGACCGGGTGGCTTGCTTAAGAGATTATACATTATGGAGTGGAAGTGGGAGCGAATTACCATGGACATTGTAGTTGGGATCCCACGGACTACGAGGAAGTTCGATGCTATTTGGGTTATTATGGATCGTCTGACCAAGTCCATGCAATTCATTCCAGTTGGCACTACTTACTGTTCAGAACGATTGGCTGAGATTTACATCCGAGAGATTGTTCGCCTGCATGGTGTCCCAGTTTCCATCATTCCAGATAGGGGCACTCAGTTGACATCGGAGTTTTGGAGGACCATGTAGCGAGTCTTGGATACTCAGGTTGAATTGATAACAGCTTTTCACCCTCAGACGGACGGGCAGTCTGAGCGTACTATTCAAATATTGGAGGACATGTTGCACGCTTGTGTCATTGCCTTTAGGGGGTCTTGTGACCAGTTTCTGTCACTCGAGGAGTTTGCATATAACAACTGTTATTGGTCGAGTATTCAGATGGCTCCCTACGAGGCTTTATATGGGAGGAGGTGTAGATCTCCGGTTTGATGGTTTAAGCCTAGTGAGGCTAGGCTCTTGGGTACAAACTTGGTCCAGGATGCATTAGATAGGGTGAAATTGATTCAGGAGCTGCTTCGCACGACACAGTCTAGGCAGAAGAGCTCTACGGACAAGAAGGTGTGTGATGTATCTTTCATGGTTGGGGAGATGGTTGTGTTGAATGTATCACCCATGAAGGGTGTTATGAGGTTTGGGAAGAGGGGAAAGTTGAGCCCTCGGTTCATCGGGCCTTTTGAGGTGCTTCGGAGGACATGGGAAGTGGCTTATAAGCTTGCCTTCCCAACCAGCTTATCGAGTGTGCACCTGGTGTTTTATGTTTCCATGCTCCAGAAGTATATTGGAGATCCGTCCTATGTTTTGGATTTCAGCACGATTCAGTTGGAGGGTGATATGACTTATGATGTGGAGCTGGTGGCTATTTTGGACAGGCAGGTTCGAAGCTTGATGTCAAAGGACATAGCTTCAGTGAAGGTGCAGTGGGGAGGGTAGCCGGTGGAGGAGGCCAACTGGGAGATCGAGAGGGATATGCGGAGCATATATCCACGCCTATTCGAGACTCCAGGTATGTTTCTAGACCCGTTCGAGGATGAATGGTAGTTTAAGAGGGGGATGATGTAACGACCCAACTGATCGTTTCGGGAGTTATAGCCTTGTTTCCCCCATTTCTGCTTCTTTATGTGTTATTCTGCTGTATTATGTTATACCGGGTTAGTTGGTTCGGGTCCGGAGTGGTTTCAGAGTGGAATGAGACACTTAGTCTCCTAATTAGAAGTTTAAGTTGGAAAGGTCAACCGGATGTTTACCTATGTGTAAACAATCGCGAATTTGAATTTTTATGGTTCCGTTAGATCCGTTAGGTGATTTTGGACTCAAGAGTGCATCCGAAATGTGATTTGGAAATCCGTATTTGAATTTTGCTAGAATTGGCGAAAGTTGGAAATTTGACAGTTTCGGCCGGCAGTGGAAAATTTGATATCCGGGTCAGAATGGCTTTTCGGAAGTTGGAGTAGGTTCGTGGTGTCATTTCTGACGTGTGTGTAAACTTTGAGGTCATTCGGACGTGGTTTGGTAAGTTTTGGCATAGTTTGTGGAATTTGGAAGATTTGAAATTCTTAGGCTTGAATCTAAGGGTACTTTGGTGTTTTGATGTTGTTTTGAGTGATTTGAAGGTTTGACTAAGTTTGTATATTGATATATGACTTGTTGGTACTTTTGGTTGACGTCCCGAGGGCCTCGGGTGTGTTTCGGATGGTCGACGGATTGGTTTTTGGTGTTTGAGAGCTGTTGGTGTGAATTCTGCTGGTGTTTCTGCACATGTTGTTGGGGAGTCGCAGGTGCGAGGCCGCAGGTGCATTTGGGAACTACGCAGGTGCAGATAGTGCTGGGCTAGGTAGGATACGAAGGTGCGTGAAGTCTATCGCATTTGCGAGCCCGCAGGTGAAGGACGTTGGGCGTAGATGCAGAGAAGTGGATTTTGGCAGGATTCGTAGAAGTAGAGGAAGTTGCACATGTGAGCATCCGCAGGTGCTAGACTTGGAGCGCAGGTGAGAATAAAGGGAGGCCAAGGCTGGAGCGCAGGTGCAAAGGATTTGCGGCACCTGCGACCGCACCTGCGAGCCTGCAGGTGCGAGGTCTGGGCGCAGGTGCGGAGGCTGAGGAATTAAGTGAGTTTCGCAGATGGGACAATTTGACTGCAGGTATGGTTACGCAGGAGTGAAGAATAGGTCGCAAGTGCAAAAAGCCTAGGCAAAAGGTATATATTTCACTCTTCACGAATATTGGTTCATGCTTCACCAATTTCAGTCGGTTTTGGGGCATTTGGGAGTGATTTGAAGACGGATTCAAGGGGATTTTGATACATCCTGCATTTTCGTATATTAAAGTTTTGTCATAAGTTAATTGACGTAAAATTCGGGAATGAGGTTATTTTTAAATTATAAGCATTATGCTATTTCAAACACATGATGAGTAAATCCGTAAAGGAGAAAGGGTAAGAAAATTAAAGAAAATGCATTTATCGAAGTTTGACATTTTAGGATAAAATGCGGCCCTAGCTAAGATACTCGGTATTTATTGACTAGTGCCATACAAGGTACCACATGACCATGATAGTGAGGTGTACAATGTGTGCTACAAATGAGCAATATTTTAAGTAATATGAGATCATTTTTAATTATGTGGATAATTGGGTAATTATGGATTTTTAGTGGGAGATTAACCAAGTGATTAACTTAATTAAGTAATTTGGATATGCTTGACAAGCCAAAAACATAGCAGCCAAGAACCTTGGTTAACATATGACTCTTAAGTCATAAAGAAATGTGGCAATTTTAGAGAATTAAGTGCCTTAGTCATCTTATTATGTGTGGGCACCTAAAAGGTTGGATAACATTTATAATCACATAAGAAAGCATTTCAACCAAGCTTCCATACATTAGTAACATTAATTATAAGAGCTTCAGCCAAGCTTCCTAACATAGTAAGTGTTAAATTATTTTCCAAAATATCCTTGCATAGCAACGTTATTGCTAATTGCTTAAAGAAATGTTTCGGCCAAGACTTTCTTTGCATAGCAACGTTATTGCTTCGAGATTTTCATACGACTTGTTCTGTGTTTTGTCACAATTAACATGTGTTAGAGGATTGTCAAGATAAACGATTCAGATATGTTAAGGCCATCCCTTCTTTCTTTTGACATGATCGATATGACACGAATGAAATGAGCAAATGCACAATTTCCATAAATAACTCTATACATTGAAACACTAGAGATGCTTGTGTTCTTGATTCCCCATGTGTCGTATTATTCTATCATTTGTTCATGGGTCCCATAAAATATGTAATTTCATAAAGTTTATTTCATGTTATTAATCAAAGGCAAAATGGTCGTATGACACTCCGAAAGATTTTATTGGCATACTTCTCATGCATTGCATTCATTTATATTGGCCCATGACCTGATGGCGTTATATACACGTATATATGTATATATATGTATATGGGATATGGGAAAGGGTTATGGCTTTATATACGCACCACCACCTGATCAGCTGCTATACGTTGATGATTTGCCCACAGTGGCCAAAATGATATAATGGGATGCCCTCAGAGGCTTGATGTTGTTATGAACACATATACCTATGGATGATATGACATTTATACGCATATGTATCATATTATAAAAATGAAATGATTCACAGAGCTATGCAGACGTATATGTCGAGTCTTTTACTCCATGTTTCTCTCATGGCTATTATTTACAAATTTTCATTCCTTACATAGTCGGTACATTATTTGTTCTGACGTCCCTTTTGCCTGGGGACGCTACGTTTCATGCCCATACATCTTGATAGACAGGTCGAGTGTCCTCCAAGTAGGCGATCAGCTCAACGGAAGATGTTGGTGTACTCCAATTACTCTGGAGTTGCTTGTTTGGTCAGTATAATTTAGATGTGTATTGTTTGGCATGGTGGGGCTCCGTCCCGACCTTTATGAAATTTATGTATCCTTAGAAGCTTGTAGACATATGTCATGTATGTGAAAGATTGCACGACCTTATCGGGCTATGTTCAGTGAAATTTTGGTCTTATAGGCCCTATGTCACATATATATGTTTTTATGTTAGATTGGGTCGTCTTATATTGAGCATTCCCTTATATTTATTCTGGTTAGCCCATGACGACCCGTTTGGACCATTTTCCAACAACAGTACGATAAGAATGATATGTAACGTTGGTACTCGGTTGAGTAAGGCACTAGGTGCCCGTCGCGGCCCATTGGTTTGGGTCTTGATAAAAGTGGTATTAGAGCAGTTCTGTCCTAGGGAGTCTACAAGCCGTATCTAGTAGAGTCTTGTTTATGGGTGTGTTGTGCACCACACTAACAAGAAGGAGGCTACATGGCATTTAGGATTGTCCCTCTTTCTTGTTACTCTAGATCGTGTGGTAGTGCTCAGTTGTAATACAATGATGCCTACATCCAGAAAAATGGTTGGTAAGAGATATAGCTGTGGAAAAGTTCAGTTAGAGGAACTCGATTTGTGCATCATGCTTATGATGAGTAAATGTAAGGTCTCCAGCAGATCATGTGTGTACTAAGACGTGTGAGCTTCTAGAAAAGGAGCCCTAAGGCATGGATATCTGTCCACCCATATGGTAAAAAGCAACGAGAGAATCAAAAGAGAGATACAACTTTCAGTAAGTAAAAGAAGCAAGGTGAAGAAGGGTACGAGGTACCCAGTTAATGAAGATTAACAGTATTTACAATTCAAGTAGAGAAATATAAGCATTTTGAGTTACCTTCAATAGTAATAGAGATATATACAATTAGCTACACCCATCTCAATTATGCCATATGGGAGCTAACACATATGGATTAAGAGAATAACAAGATATCAGGATCCAACTGGGCATTTGAGTTACCCAAAATGGTGGATGGATTGTTAGTGTAGTTGACATTTCTGAAGGATATTGTCAATGTACTAATAGATCTCCTTGTGAGACACCCTGGTGGTGCACTCTAAAATAGTACAACTAGATATGAGTACTATAAAGATAGGCATTGGAAGCCTGGAAGGGATAAATATTATCTTAGTGTGGCTTCCGCCCATAGTAGAGAGATAATGTTAGGCAACCGAAGAACCAGTGGATGGAGGAAATGGGAGCTAAAATCAAAAGAATGTCTTGTTCGAGTTTTAGAATAAAGTTATAGACATAAATGTTAGCGGTAAATAAGAAGAGAGTTAATGAAGCATTATGAGTAAGATGTGATACATGGATGACAACGGTAGATCAAAAAGATGAAAGTATTATAGAGTCTATAGTCAGGTGTAGGAAAAGACAAGTGGTGAGAGGTCTTGAGACGACAGAAGAGTATAGGCCATAAAGTCATATCCTCATTTCGAGAAATACGTCTGTGACTCCAATGCGACTACCAAAAAGGAAACGTTAGACCCCAGAGTAATAAGAAATCATCATGGACTGATGATCAAGATAAACTAAACATGAACTACAGACTGAGTAATAGTCGGCATCATGAGAATTTCACAGATTGCGTCCCGACGATAATAGGATGGACAACAGAAGAAGATTCATGATAAATTCAGAGAATGGTCATTTAGGAAGACGTTTTCCTAAAGCAAGCAATGTGAGCAAAGTCCAGCTTAAAGGACTATATGTGCCAGTTATGCTAAGTGTCACCCTCATGAGTAAGGAATTTTATTATCCTTGATATAGAAGGATTAACGCAAGGCGAGTAAGGGTCATCAGTGAAGTGAAAGGATGCCAAAGATGAAGAGGTAAAACATCTATAGGTTGGTCGTCGTAGCTCCAACTTTTAGTACTCCCCTAAAGGGGGGAATATGGAGTGATGTGGTATTAAGTCAGAATTAAGTGGTTCTAGTAATTATGGAATCGTAAGAGAAGAATGCAAAATTTTTTTTTTTAAAAGGGATGATATTGCACTTATTCAAAGCCTACTGATATGATACGATTCCACAATATTATGCAAACACGACGTCAAGGAAAGGAAGAAAGGGTCCTTGTCCGAGATGTTATTGATAGATAAGGATCCAGTGCGAGACGTAAGTTAAGACAAAGGAAATAACCCAAGGTAGATTACGCAAAATATTGATATGAGAATGGGCCAACGAGTAGTCAGTAATTGAGTGTAGTTAAAGGTATTGTATGAGTGTTACGAAAATAAAAGAAAGTGCCACTAGGAAGACTGTTAAAATATCAGTTCAGAAGCAACCTTACAAGCACAGAGGCATGGTGGTAAGTAACTATGGATATTTATAGGCAAGGAAGGACATCAAAAACATTCCGTCCAATATACGATGTGATAAACTCGCAGCTTTACACAAGTCAAAGGGTTTTCCTTAAGTACTACAACAAAAGACTAGCGGAGGAAATAAGGAAGAAGGCTTCAACCTAAGCACAATGACCTAAAGAGGAAATGGTCATGTAAAAACAGTCTCACTGCAACATTGTATGCACTTCATGAGAAAGTGGCACCTACCATGGCTAAGCAACGGAAAGAAAACTCAAAAGTAATATTCGAGACCATGTGAGTTGCACAAATATTCCAGCATATGTGGGAACTAAGATAAGTTAAGTATACATGCAACAAAGGGACAGAAAGACCATGAAAAATAGTTGCTTACATTTAAATAAAGTTGAGAAGGAACGAAAGGAATTATTCGATTAATGATTCAGAGTTAGTAACGTTATGAATGCACTCAAGATTTCGGAGTATTATCCATGCGGCATATATGTTGACAATGATACATCCGTAACAGATTCACGTGTCAGTTAAAAGAAGGAATTGAGTCCAGGTCATAGACAAAGGATTGAATTATTAGAATATTGTATCATGGACATTCCATAGGGAGTTGCAGATTGGAAGATGGCTTAAGCCTACATGAAGGTTGATCAGAAGGAAGAGGAAACTACAGAGTTACATTAACTAAGTAAATTAGGAGTCTGATTATTAGACCCAAAAGAATTATAGACCTCGTGATTAAAAACACTGTAGAATCACTCTTGGTATTAGAGGTACTAGAGAGATAGTACAGTAGCCATATTCTATAACGGCTATATGATAAAGCTAGTTAGAAGAATACCATCCTCATAAGAAGTCAGTATGAAACTCCCACCGGATTGTGTATGCATCAGAGGTGCAAGTATTATAATAGTGCTTCAGATGGTGGATGTGAATTATACCTATGTGGAAGGAAGGTCATGAAACAGATAGAAGGTTGTGAATAATCTATACTTCAGATAAAGGGAAAGAAGCATTGGGATTTGGTATCCAGGAATGATAACGGCGTCGTCAGTGGCATATCTTCCAGCCTATGGTTTCTAGGTATCGAGGAGTCTAGTTAAAAGAATAAAGAAGTGTTAGAAATGATGTGATGTCTCGCTTGATGTTCGCGGATGACATAAGGAAATATACGATGCAAGTAAGTTGAAGGAAGGTTGCGAGTAGTATAAATAGATATGTGTAGGTCGCAAGCTAAAGTATGGTAAAGCGAAAAGGTTTTATGAAGACAGGAGTAAGGATAAGAAAGGGCAAGTGAGAAGGTGACGAGAATGGATAAGTCCTCGGTATTATGCCCATGAAAATAAGAGAGCTGATAGTTTCTCTATGTTATAGAAAGCTCAGTATAGCCTAAATGAACTCAAAGGAGTCTAAGACTAATAGCATTTAAAAGAGATGGAATGTTGCCCTGTTATTAAAATGAGGGTATACTTGTGATAAATGAAAGATGATGTTTGGACCTTCGATTGAGTGATGATTTAAAGAGATTTCATGAACGGCACAAGATTACAATACCCACGTACGTGAGTCATGTTGGGATGCTATAAAGTACGGTTATTGAAGTACAATATCGCCGCTAAGTGGATCTGGAAAGTCACTTCAAATATTCCTTGATGCAACGTAAGCCCTAGTTGCAAGGTATTGCGTAAGAAGTTTCAAGTCATTAGTGCTATATTGTAGATCAATATTGAGGTGAATCAGCAATGGATGGACAAATATCACAAAGTATGAGATGTGATTAGGCCGTCATTCTTAAGATGAACAGTAATGAGGAAGCATTAAAGGACTTAGATTTATACATATAGGATAAGCAACGAAAGTAACTTAGAGTTCGATAGCAGACCTCAGTAACGATAAATCGATGTAAGATTTATAGTATAGTATGCAGATAAAGTCATGCGGATAGATAATCGGCCATATGAAATAAGATATAGCAATATCAGTAAGGTCAACAAAGTATCGAGCAAAGAACTTCAGTATAACTATAGATACCGAGAGAGATATATTATCAAGCTCTGTATATGGTTACAAAGTGAGGCTTAGAGATTGGTTAAAAACTAGAGGAAAAAGGATAGAAGAGTCGCATAGGCTCACATACAAGGAAAAGGTCAAACTGGCTACATGACAGAAGGTAGCAAGAGTTACGAGATTGGAAAAATTCCGACCATAGACCATGGTGTGAGAAAGGGACCTAAAGGGGGGAATGCCCTGGCCTTTGGATTTAGTCACAGAACGGTTTCCTAAATAGCAAGAAGAGTATTAAAGTATTCGCAAAAGATATGGGTTATGAGAATGATAAGTGCGTCAGTCAACATTAGAGGACGAAAGTTCCAAAGGGGGGAGTGATGTTACATCCCGCATTTTCGTATGTTACAGTTTCATCGTAAGTTACTCGACTTAAAATTCGGGAATGAGGTTACTTTAAAATTACAAGCATTATAATATTTCAAACACGTGATGAGTAAATTTGTGAAGGAGAAAGGTTAAGTAAATCAAAGAAAGTGAATTTCATCGAAGTTTGATATTTTGGAAAAAAATACGGCCCGAGCTAAAATGCCCGGTATTTATGGATTAGTGCCATACAAGGTACCACCTGACCAAGATAGTGAAGTGTACAAGGTGTGCTAAAAATGAGCAATATTTTAAGTAATTTGAGATAATTCTTAATTAGGTGGATAATTGGATAATTATGGATTTTTAGTGGGAGATTAACTAAGTGATTAAGTTAATTAAGTAATTTGGATATGCTTGACAAGTCAGAAACGTAGCAGCCAAGAACCTTGGTTAAAATATGACTCTTAAGTCATAAAGAAATGTGGCAACTTTAGAGAATTAAGTGTCTTCGTCATCTTGTTATACGGGGCCACCTAAAAAGTTGGATAACTTTTATAATCTCATAAGAAAGCATTGAAACCAAGCTTCCATACATTAGTAACGTTAATTATAAGAGCTTTAGCCAGGCTTCCATACATAGGAAGTGTTAAATCATTTTCCAAAATACACTTGCATAACAACGTTATTGCTAAGTGCTTAAAGAAAAGTTTCGGCCAAGATTTTCTTTGCATAGCAACGTGATTGCTTCGAGCTTTTCATACGACTTGTTCCATGTTTTGTCACAGTTAACGTGTGTTAGAGGATTGTCAAGAGAATTGATTCGGGTATGTTAAGGCTATCCCTTCTTTCTTTTGTCATGATCTATACGACACAAAAAAAACGAGCAAATACACAATTTCCATAAATGACTCCATACCAGAAATACTAGAGATGCTTGTGTTCTTCATTCCCCATGAGTCATATTATTCTATCATCTGTTCATGGGTCTCAGAAAATACGTAAGTTCATAATTTTTTTTTGATGATATTAATCAAAGACAAAATGGTCTTATGGATAAGAATGATATGTAACGTTAGTACTCGGTTGAGTAAGGCACAGGGTGCCCGTCGCGGCCCATCGGTTTGGGTCGTGATAGGTTTTCATTGAGTTAAGTTACCTGAGCCCTAATACTCATGTTTATGGTGATTTCCCGTTGTTTAATCATGTAATTAGTGCAAATTAGGGGTGAAAACGAAGGGTTAGGGCTTGGGATTTTGGAGAGTTTGATTTAAGGATTCGAAGGACCAAATGAGGTCGGATTTTGATGAATTTCGTATGTATGGACTCATGAGTGAATGGGCTTTATAGTTTTGTAAATTTTGTCTGATTTCAAGACGTGTGCTTGAGGGCATGTCTTGAGCTAATTTCGGGTTTTTGGTCTAAATTGATAGTTTTTCTTGTGGAATTCATTCCTTCAGCATAAATTAATGGCATTGTACTGATTGTAAATAGATTCAAAGCATTTGGAGGCCAAATCGAGGGGCAAGAGCATCGTAAAGTAGGGATTTGATCAATTTCAAGTAAGTAGCGTTGGTAAATCTTGTCCTGAGGGTATGAAACCCCAGATTTCGTATCATTCTAATATTTTCAGGTGACATAGATGCTAGGTAGCAGGCGTGTGTGCGTGCACCGTTGGGGATTGTGACATGGTCCATCCCGTACCAGCTGTAAAGTTGCATATTTTGTTAAAACTATATGATACTTATTAGTTTTAGAAATGAGTTTCTGTAAATTGTGCGGAAATGCCATGTTTGGGCCTTGTGCCAGTGCTGTTTGGACCCTTATGGGCCTTTTTCTTACTATCCTCTCACTGTTGTCGATTAAAAATCTATACTCAGTCATGGTTATTCTTGTTTACTGCATAACTCTGTTTTATTACTCTGTTTTGATGCATATAAATATTGTTTTGGGCTAAGTGCCCTGTTTTTACTGAGAGCCCGAGTGGCTTGACAGGTTTATGATCGAGTGAGGCCGAGGGCCTAATTTGTGAGGATATTTATGGGATCGGACTGAACACCGCAGAATGTTTGATTTAGGCCGAGGGCCTGATTGACTTATGCCATGATTTGGCTTGATATAATGCTTGGGCTGAAGGAGCCCCTCCGGAGTCTGTACACACCCCCAGTGAGCGCAGGTACCTACTGAGTGCGAGTGCCGAGTGACAAATGTCGAGTGTTTAGTGACTGGGAGGCATGAGTGATAGTGAGGAATGACCGAGGGGTTGTATACGAGTGATTGTGAGGTCTGCTCGAGGGGCTGTTTATGATTTTATCATTGTTTCTCACCTTTGCATTGGGCCTCTGTTTGAAACTAATGAAAAATATCTTTGAATGATTTTTACTGTTATTGGGTTTAAACGAGATGATTTGATTCTAACACTGATTTTTAAAGCATATTTTATTTTATGGAGATTTTATAATATGAACTTTATATGCTTTATTGCTCGTCACTACTGCTTAGTCTGTATTTACTGTTGTTACTTAATGAGTTGACGTACTCACGTTACTCCCTGCACTTTGTGTGCAGATCTAGGTGTAGTTGGACACAGTAGCAACTATTGACTATTTCAGTTGCATATTTTCTCGGGGATAGCAAGGTAGCTGCCTAGCGATCGCATCCCTGCTCTTCTCCCTTTAATCTTCCTTTGGTTGTATTTCGCTATTTTCCAAACTATGTTAGTCTCAATATTGTAATACAAATTGTAGTAGATGCACATGACTAGTGACACCCTGATGTCGGGCTTTTCTTTTCCACAATGCTATTTGGAAATGAATCGGCTTGCCTAGTTCCACGATAGGCGCCATCACGACAGGGTTAGTTTGGGTCATGACAGTCTCGTAGTCCCAAAAGTAAACGATTAACAGAGGATCTCTCGAGGTACCGCCTCGTAGTCCCAAAAGTAAATATGCAAGACAAGGGGATCTCCCGAGGTACCGCCTCTTAGTCCCAAAGTAAATATGCATGACAGGGGATCTTCCGACATACCTTCTCGTAGTCCCAAAGTAAATATGCAAGACAGGGGATCTCCCGAGGTACCTCCTCATAGTCCCAAAGTAAATATGCAAGACAGGGAATCTCCCGATGTACCGCCACGTAGTCCCAGAGTAAATATGGAACAAACAACAATTCCCTCGGGCTATCACAAATCATCACAATTCAGTTCCCAACATAGCCCCCTTTGTCTCGCCACGTGCGGAATAACAATGTAAATGCTAGCCTTGTCTCGCCGCATGAGCATAATAATATTCCACCTTGTCTCGCCACATGCGCAAACCCATATATATATATAGCCCTCCTTGTAATGCCGCATGTGGAAAAATCAATAGTAATAATAGCACGGCATATACCTCGTGCAAACACCGGAACAAAACTTCCCAACAATATAACGAATATCACATCTCATAAATTGCACCTCAAGTGCTCAAATATTACTATTTATCACAGATTGCACATCATGTGCTCAAATATTACAATTTATCATAGATTGCACATTATGTTCTCAAATATTACAACTCATCACAAAAATCGACAATACATTATTTTCCACAATAACGATCCCATGGCTCAACCATAATGTGCACCAAATCTTAACAAATATATCTGGGAGTGACCAACTCAACAAAAGAATATTTCACATAAAAAGCAAGGTGGTAATCACACCAAATCATCATATAAAGACAAACCCAACAAAACAAGGATTTTGGCAAGACAATTAAAGGATTTAATAAGTGCCAAAAATTTTCACTTTACTACATAAGGGCGTCTAAGAATTTTAACCAATGTAATTTGCACATATAAACCAAGTATGTACTCGTCACCTCGCGTTCATGGTTTTCAATTACACAAATTACACATAAGACTCAATGCCTAAGGAGTAATTCCCCTACTCAAGGATAGGCAAGATACTTTCCTTTTTGAAGTTATGTCGATATTCAAATTTACGGCATTTAAGTCTACATGCTTGAATTGACCTCCGGACCGCTCATATCTATCCATATTAACTGTATAACTTCATTGAAATTCATCAAAAATAATTCTGGATAATAAAACGCCGACATTAAAATTTATTCCAAAAGGGCAACAAAAGTGAATGCGGGGCCCGCATCTCGGATCCCGACATAATTGTTCATGAAATTCGAACACCCATTCCTATACGAGTTCAAGCATACCAATTTTATCAAATTCCAATAAACAATCGTCATCCAAATCTTGAATTTCCATTTTTGAAAAGTTTTTACAAACATTTTCATTTCCTCCATTATACTCGAATTAAACGATGAATATAACCATAGATTCATGAAACGTTAGGATATGGAACACTTACCCAATTTTGGTCCATAATGAGTTTGCCTAGTTTCGCACCTGCGGGCATCTGCGCACATCGCTTCTGCGATGGCCAATGCGCACTTGCGATGGGTTCTGCATCTGCGCCTCCTCTCCCCCTTCTGTTATCACAAAGGTGCGGGATATTCTTCGCACCTATGACCTCAGCCCTGCCCAGCCAATTGCACTTCTGCGAGCTTCATCTTGCTTCTGCGATGGTCGCACCTGCACGAATAGTTTCGCAGGTGCAATTCCAACAGCTACTGCCATTTACCAGCAGCTTCCATCAAGTCCAAATTGCTCCGTTAACCTTCTAAAATCCACCCGCCGGACCTCATCCAATTATACCAACATATCCCAAAATACAGTACGAACTTAATCAAGGCCACGTCAAACAACGCCGAAATTATGAATCGCGCATCGAATCGAATTATGAGTTTTCAATCATTCCAACTTATATATTTTGCGCCGAAACGTATCAAATCAATCCGGAATGACTTCAAATTTTTCACATAAGTAATTGACGTAATGGATCTATTTCCATTTCCGAAAATCAAAATCTAACCTCGTTAACAAAAATTCAACCTTCGGTCAGAGTTTCCAAAATTCTTCTATTTTCCAACTTTTGCCAAAATGTGTTGAATTGTCCTACATACTTCGAAATCCAAATATGAACATACTCATAAATCCGAAATCATCTTACGAAGCTATTTCCATCATCGGAATTCTATTTCAGGGTCGTTTGAGCGAAAGTCAACTCTCTGTCAACTATTTTCATTTAAGCTTATAAATAAGAATTGTTCTTTTAATTTAATTCCGAATCTTCTGAAAACCAAACTCGACTACACCCGCGGGTCATAATGCATATTACAAAGCTGCTCGAGACCTTAAGTAACTGAACGAGGCGTTAAATCTTAAAACGACAAGTCGGGTTCTAACATTCTCCACATCTTAAACATACTTTCGTCCTCGCACGTGCCAAGAATATTTCTTAGGAAATTAATTACTGAATGTATTCTTACACACATACTCGCGGTTGATTCTACGTTCCCACAATTTAACACGGGTTCAACAACACCATCTCAATTGATATTATTTCTTTCATCCATTCTTACAAGCTTCAAAGCCAATACCAACACAAAGATGCTATGCCGCCTCAACCTAATGTATGCGGGTGGTGGTGCCACAACAATACCAAAACCATACACAAACCGGTCGTACCGCCTCACCACACTGTAAGCGGGTGGAGGTGTAGTCCTACAATATCATAATCCCTACACAAAGCGGTCATGCCGCCTTTCCCCAATATATATGCGGATGGAGGTGTATCACAATCACAATATCTATACAACTGGGCATAATATCTTTCACACAAATCACGACGTGGATACGTAATCCATAGTTAGGGATACATCGTCAATTTACAATGCAATATGATAAGAGCATTTGAATACGAATTGAACATATATCTTCATCAAAAAACTTATCAAAATACTCGATTTATAATCAACATCTCGGAACTTAAAAGGATAATGAGAATTCCAATTCTTAAAGAAGAGTCTAGCCAATATACCTAAATTGAGCTTCCTTAAACTCTAAAATATTTTGGAATTCTTAGCAATTTCAATCTATTTTAGAAATATAACAAATTGAACCACAATTAGGAATATGATTATGGTTCTAGCTCATTTGAGTATTTTATCAAACACTAGGTGTGCATTAAAGGTTCAAGGTCCTTTTATGGAGGATTCCGTCATCCCACAACCCAACCTTTACCATTTTTAGGTCATAATATTTCTACACCCTTTGATAATACATGCATGTAAAATAATCAACCCTATTGACCAGAAATTATCTTGCTTATTATCCATTTCCACACAAAATTCGAAATTGAGGGTTAGGGTGTAGAATCTTACGTCTAGGATGAAGACCTAGTGAGTTTCCCTTCATAATCTTCCAAAACTTGGGCAAGAATTGAAGGACAAATATTGGAGAACACCTTCTCACTCCAAGGCCCCCTCTCTCACTCTAAAATGTTAGATAATAGCTCAAAAATGACCCAAAGAGTGTATTTAACAAAATAGGGTCGGGTTTTAAAAACCACAAATGGAGCTCCGGAACAAGGTATACGATCGCATATCGGTCGCATAGTTGGTTACAAAATAGCCAAAAGAATTGACTGTGTATGCGGTCCGCATAACCATTTTGCGGTGGCATAATACACCGCATAACAGTTATGCGGTCGCATAGTCGACCGCATAACTGCTTCCAATTGGTCCAATTAACTGCCTCACTCTGTGGCCATTATGCGATCCGCATAGTGGTTCTGCGGTCGCATAATGGACTGCAGAAATGCACTGTTCCACCAAATATTTTCCTTTACTTTCCGGTGCATTGTTCAACCCAAAATTTCCGAGCCAAAAAGTCTAGTATGGCACCATGAAACATTATTTTCTTTGCAAAGTTTACCAGGCCTTACGCTTAAGTACTTTGAAATTTTCCGGGGTGTTACATTCCCCTCTCTTAGGATCATTCGTCCTCGAATGAGGGTTCAAAGCCTATTATTAACCTCCTATGCAGCTCAGTTTGTTTCATACAACATTCAAGCAACCCCAAATTTGACTAACTCCCAATATTTCCAAAACGTTCGCCAGAGTTTCCTTTGTAACTAGGCCGATCCATCTGTCAGAGAGCCCCAGAAACATATCCTAACAACATATACATAATCCAACAACGTAACATAATACAAAACAACACCAAATGTGGCCTCACGAGCAATTATATTACCAGCACGGAACACTCTTAACATCAAATGTACAAAGCATACGTAATTTATAGAAAGCAACTCTTAGAATACTTTTTTCATAGACCACAACTTTATAAATACATGGCCATTCAAACAAATAAGGATACTTTTTCTTCATTTCTTCCTCGGCCTCCCAAGTAGCCTCTTCAACTTGTTGGTTTCGCCACAACACTTTTACTGAGGCGATTTCTTTATTTCTCAATTTTTGGACTTGCCGATCAATAATAGAAATCGGAATCTCTTTGTAAGTCAATCTCTCATTTACCTCAATAGTCTCGACCGGAACAATGAGTGTCAGATATCCAACTACTTTCTTCAACATAGACACATTAAACACCGGGTGTGCTAATGACATCTCAGGTGGTAGCTCAAGCTTGTATGCTACGTCACCGATCCTCTGAATGATTTTGTACGGTCCGACATACCTCGGACTCAATTTCCCTTTCTTACCAAATCGCAATACACCCTTCATGGGGGAAACTTTCAAGAATACCCAGTCATCTTCTTCGAACTCCAAATCTCTACGACGAACATCCAAATAGGATTTCTGATGATTATGAGCAGTTTTCAACCGCTCCTTAATAATTTTAACTTTTTCCATAGCCTGATGCACGAGGTCTGGCCCTATCAACTCTGCTTCCCCAATGTTGAATCAGCCAATGGGAGATCTATTTCTCCTACCATATAAAGCCTCGAACGGTGCCCTCTGAATGCTAGCATGATAACTATTATTGTATGAAAATTATATAAGTAGTAAATGATCATCCCAGCTACTTTTGAAGTCTATCACACAACATATCCTCAAGCATTTGAATAGTACGCTCTGCCTACCTGTCAGTCTGCGGGTGAAAGGTTGTACTAAGATTCACTTGAGTACCCAAACCTTGCTGAAATTTCTTCCAACAATTAGCAGTGAATTGTGCTCCACGATAAAAAATGATGGAAAATGGGGTGCCATGCAACCTAAGTATTTCATTGATATACAACTGAGCATACTGCTCCATTGTGTCGGTAGACTTAACCTGCAAAAACTGTGCTGACTTCGTGAGTCAATCCACAATTACCCAATTTGAGTCAAACTTACGCGGAGTGCACGGTAATACTACCACAAAGTCCATATTAACCATTTCCCATTTTCCACATTAGAATTTCTATATTTTGTGCCAACCCACCAGGCCTTTGGTGTTCGGCCTTCACTTGCTAACAGTTCGCACATCTTGCTACAGAGTCCACCATATTCTTCTTCATATCATTCCACCAATAGACTTCCTTAATATCATGATACATTTTTGTAGAACTTGGGCGCACATAATACCTAAAAGTGTGAGCTTCTGTCAGATTTCTTTCCTGGAGACCATCCACATTTGGAACACAGAGTCGCCCTTGGTACCTTAGTGTACAATCAACCATGCCAAGAGAAAATGCCATGGTCTTATGTTTATGAATTCCCTCTATCAATTGCACCAACAATGGATCGTTGTATTGTTTCTCTTTGACTTCCGCAACAAGCGATGATTCAGCCCTATTTTGCACAATTACCCCTCCTTCACTAGAGTCCGCAAGATGAACTCCCAAACTAGCCAATCGGTAAACTTCTTTGGATAATGGCCTTTGATATGCCTCCACATGAGCCAAACTACCCATAGATTTCTGGCTAAGAGCATATGCCACAACATTGGCCTTTCCCGGATGATATAGAATATCGATGTTGTAGTCTTTGAGTAACTCAAGCCCTCTTCTCTGCCTTAGATTCAATGCCTTCTTTATGAAAATATACTGAAGGCTCTTATGGTCTATGAATATATCAACATGGACCCCATATAAATAATGACGCCCAATTTTCAATGCAAATACCACTGCCGCAAGTTCTAAATCATGTTTTGGATAGTTCTTTTCATGATTCTTTAGTTTCCTAGAAGCATAAGCTATTACCTTCCCATGTTGCATTAATACACATCCAAGCCCGATTCTTGAAGAATCACAATACACCACAAATCCATCTATACCCTCTGGTAGAGTCAACACCGGTACCGTAGTCAATCTTGCTTTCAATTCCTGGAAACTCTTTTCACAAGCATCTGACCATTGGAACTTAATTGCCTTCTGCATAAATTTAGTCAATGGAGAGGCAAGAGTAGAAAACCCCTCCAAAAACTTTGTGTAATATCCAGCTAAGCCTAAGAAACTGCGAATCTCTGTTGGAGTTGTAGGCCTCGGCCAATTCTTCACCGCTGAAATTTCCTGAGGATCAACCTTAATTCCCTCACTAGAAACTACATGACCCAAGAATATGACTGATCCAAGCCAAACTTCACACTTCGAAAAATTTTCATATAACTGGTGCTGATGCAGGGTTTGCAAAACTACCCTAAGATGATCGACATGGTCTTCTCGACTTTGTGAATATACAAGAATATCGTCAATAAACACTATCACAAAAGAGTTGAGGAATGGCTTGAAAACGCGATTCATAAGATCCATGAAGGCTTTTGGGGCATTTGTTAGCCCAAAAGATATCACCAGAAATTTATAATGCCCATACAGGGTTCTAAAAGTTGTTTCCGGAATATCCTGATCCCTGATCTTCAATTGGTGATACCCGGATCCTAAATCAATCTTGGATAAGTACTTGGCACCTTGCAATTCATCAAACAAGTCATATATCCTTGGCAGTGGGTACCTATTCTTGATTGTGACCTTATTAAGTTGCCGATAGTCAATACACATTTTTAGTGACCCATCTTTCTTTCTTACAAAAAGGACAGGTGCGCCCCAAGGCGACACACTTGGGCGAATAAAACCCTTTCCTAACAAATATCTCAATTGTTCCTTTAGCTCCTTCAATTCTACCGGTGCCATTCTGTAGGGTGGAATAGATATAGGATGTGTGTCCGGCATCACATCAATCCCAAAATCAATCTCCCTATCTGGTGTGATCCCAGGGAGTTCATCCGGAAATACTCCCAGAAATTCATTCATAACATGCACGGCCTCAAGTGTAGGTGCCTCAGCATCGGTGTTCATAACCCGGACCAAATGGTAAATACATCCCTTGTTGATCATTTTCGCGGCCTTAAGGTAAGAAATAAACCTACTCTTCGGCACTACATCATCACCCTTCCACTCAATAATTGGCGCATTTGGAAATTCAAACCTAACACTTCTGGTTCGGCAATCAAGCTTGGCAAAACAAGAGTAAAGCCAATCCATTTCCGTTATCACATCAAAATTGACCATTCTCAATTCAATAAGATTGGTCGTCGTGTCTTGACCACGCAACGTGACAACACAATCCATATAAACCCGCACAACCAAAATGGACTCACCTACCAGAGTAGATACAGAGAACAACTCATAAAGTTGTTCTGGTTCTATCCCAAATTCCATAGCACCATAAGGAGTGATATATGACAAAGTGGAACCGGGATCAATAAGAGCATATACATCATGAGATTGGACAGTCAATATACCTGTGGCAACATTTGGAGAAGCCTCTGATTCCTGACGTCTCCGCATATCATAGAATCTGCTGGGTCCTCCCAAATTCTGTGCACCACCCCTAGCTGCACCACGCCCTGCGGGCGCTGGGTTCTTCGAGATGGAGGTGCTGTGGATGTAGTAGCTGGAAAATTAGCTGGTTGTGCTGCGCCTCTGCCCATATTTTGGCGGGACGAGCAGTAATGTCTCTGAATGTGACCTCGCAAACCACACCCATAGCATACTAGTTGGTCCATGAAACAGGACCCAAAGTGTATCCTCCCACACTTACGGCATGGAAGCCTCTGCTGCTGAAACTTTCTGTCAGGCCGACCTTGCTGGTAGGGTCCCTTATTGCCCTGACTGGGTCCAGATAACTGTGCACCCATCAAAGACTAGGCAAAAGATTGGGATGGTCCTGATGAAGCTCCCCTGAGCGCCGACCTACCACCACCACCACCACCACCAGAATAATCACCAAAGTTGCCCACGGACCGGGCCTTGCTGGTACTCTGACAGTCCATTATATTCTTCAATTTGCGGATCTCTGTGGCTTGAGAAAATTCCACCATCTTATCATAGTTCATATCAAAATTCAAGGCAGTTGTAGAGGCCTCATTGATAGCCAAGGGGCTAAGGCCCTGTAAAAACCGGCACACTCTAGCCTCCATAGTGGGCAACATGTGACTAGCATATTTGGACAGGCACGGAAACTCCATATGGTACTCCCACACATTCATACTACCCTGCTTCGGGCGTTCAAACTCAGCGGCACGAGCTGCCTTAGTTTCGTCAGGCAAGAAATGAACCATAAAGGCATCTCTGAACTTATCCCACCTTCCCGGAGGGCTTCCCTCCTCACGGGATTCCTCCCACAACTCAAACCAAGAATAGGCCACCCCTTTCAGGCGGTAGGAGGCCAACTCTACTCCCTCCTTCTCTGTAGCATGCATAACCCAGAGAGTTTTGTAGATCTCATCAATGAAGTCCTGGGGGTCCTCCTCGGGATTAGTACCCGTAAACACTGGAGGATCTAACTGAAGAAACTTGTTCACACTGGAACTAGCAGATTCCACTGGATGACTAGAAGAAGTAGGCCGAACACTCGATCTCTAGGCCTAAGAGGCCACTAACTATGTTAACTTTTGTATGGCTCCCCTAATATCAATATCAGACACACCAGAATCAAAAACTAGAGTTGGAGGTAGAACTGGAATATCAGTTGGAGGAACCGTTGCACCTTTTGTAGGTGTAGGGACATGTGCGGTCTGATAGGTTGTAGTAGAGTCAGGAAGTGTAGTAACTTCACTCCTCGAGTGCTCACCTGCATCATCAATTATAGAGTCAACTGTCACTCCTGGGGTGACATTGGCTCTTTGGCCAGTTCTTGCCTTTCTCTTAGGTGCCATGTACTGAAATATTAGAGCAACACAGGAGTTAAAGGAGGAACAATCTTACAACCAGCTTTATCGCACGATCAAGAATATGAAAGACGTGTATTATTCCTAAATTCCCATGTAGCACACTAATTATAGATGTGGTCAACAACACACCGATAATAAGAACTCTACTAGACATGGCTCCGAGACATCCTAGAACACTTTAAAACCTTAGGCTCTGATACCAAGTTTGTCACTCCTCAAAACCGAGGAGCGCGACCAACGCTCAATCGAGTGAACCCGACCGAGCAAGCCTGTTAGATTTCATTCTACCCAAACTCATCCATGAATAGAGATAATACATATTATCATTAATTAGACGAAAATGTGTTCATGTCTACAATACCAATTCATCTCCAATAGTTTCATCATTTTTAAAGTATCAAATGGACAAGTAATATTGTCACAACATAACATAGTTTGTCTTTTCCCAGCACCAATACATAATCCAAACTATGTCTACGGAGCCTCTATAGATAATGTAGAGTACAATGATAATGCCGGCAACAAGGCCCCGGCTATACCTCAACCATAATACATAAAGAACAAAAGATACATGACCTCGGGATGAAGTGGGGCTCACCAAATCAACTAGGAAGAAGATGTATTGTTATCACTGATCAATGTCTCCTGCTGTGGAACCACCTACATCCATTTAGAGATGCAGCGCCCCCGGCAAAAGTGACGTTAGTACCGTCGAATAGTACTAGTATGAAAACTAAACACCAATTTAAGAATTTAGAAATACAAGATAATTATGATGAACCAGTGCGACAATAGAATAATATAGATAACCGACTAAACCATAGAAAGCTTATGAAAAGCTATCAACAATATTTATAGGATTTAAGATGAGATCCTCTATAACCATCTTCACACAAAGCGGCACTGCCGCCTCTCCTGATGTATGCAGGTGGAGGTGCACCTATAATACCACAACTCAAATCAAGTGGCCCTGCCGCCTCACCTCAATGTATGTGGGTGGATGTATAACCACAGTACCAAGAACCTACACAAAGCGGCTATGCCGCCTCACCCCAATGTATGCGGGTGGAAATGCATCAACGATACCAATACCAACACAAAGAGGCTATGCCGCCTCACCCTCAATGTATGCAGGTGGTGGTGCCACAACAATACCAAAACCATACACAAAGCGGTCGTATCACCTCACCCCAATGTAAGCGGGTGGAGGTGTAGTCCTACAATATCATAATCCCTACACAAAACGGTCATGCCACCTCACCCCAATATATATGCGGGTGGAGGTGTATTATAATCACAATCTCTATACAACTAGACATAATATCTTTCACACAAATCACGACTAGAAATTATAACACGTGAATACATAATCCATAGTTTTGGACACATCCACAATTTACTATGCAATATGATAAGAGCATTTGAATATGAATTGAACATATATCTTCATCATAAAACTTATCGGAATACTCGATTTATAATCAACATCTCGGAACTTACAAGGATAATGAGAATTCTAATTCTTGAAGAAGAGTCTAGCCAACATACCTCAATTGAGCTTACTTAAACTCTAAAACGTTCCGGAATTCTTAGCAACTTCAATCTATTTTATAAATATAACAAATTGAACCACAATTAGGAAGATGATTATGGTTCTAGATCATTTGAGCATTTTATCAAACACTATGTGTGCATTAAAGGTTCAAGGTCTGTTTATGGAGGATTCCATCATCCCACAACCCAACCTTTACCATTTTTAGCTCAACAATCTTTCTACACCCGTTGATAACACATGCATGTAAAATAACCAACCCTCTTGCCCAGCCAATTCTTAGCAATTATATTAACGGACCGGGCCTCTACCTCTTAGGCTGCATCTACCCACCTGTTCTCCACCCCCTACTGGCTATTAACTGGAATACAGCTTGCAGCCTGAGTGTTCTGATGAAATCTACCCCTCCCAAGTCTGGGATTATTTCTCTTGATGTGCCTAGTATCACTACTCTCATAACAACCGCTATGCGGGCGCGGATTCTCATACTGAGTCTCTACCGGATAACTAGTATAACCACTATAAGAACCCTGTGCTGGTGTTGCACTAAAAGTATTAACTGAAGCACTACGAGTATTCTAAATTCCGGACCGGGCTGACCGACTGTCCGAGCTTCCCCCATGATGAGTCATAGTTGTAGAGTAGAACCCACTAAATTCTTCAACATTCCGAGACCTTTTGGCCTCTTTAGACTCATTTTCTTCATTTCTAACACATTCTCACATCCTGGCAATCTATACTACTTGTTGAAATGGAATGTCAGTCTGCAACCCTCGAGCCATACATATTTTTAGAAATCATAATCGAGCACTTCAATAAATCTACGGACTCACTCTCTAACTGTAGGGACTAAGATAGAAGCATGACTTGCTAACTCGCTGAACCTGATGGCATATTTTAACACCGTCATGGCGCCCTGACGCAACCGTTCAAACTCAGTGCGCCACGTATCCCGGGGAGTCTGCGAAATAATCTCTTTCAAAACATCTTTGAAAAGTACAGTCCAAGTTGGTGACATTATTCTCGACTGATCTATCCTCTTCTTAAATTTGCCACCATTGATACTCTACTCCCGACAGCTGAAATGTAGTAAAGGAAACTCTGCTCACTTCTACAATACTTATGGTATGGAGAATAGAGTGACATTATTCTCAAAATCCATGGGCATTCTCGGTAGCTATGCCACAAAAAACATGTGTACTATATCTCTTTTATCTCTCAATTCTCTTTTGTTCTTCTTCTGACGTCTCCAGCCAACCTCAGGCTGAACCGGAATAACAGGTTGTACCGGTACTATTACCTAGACCCTGACCAATGTGAACTTGCTTCTCGGGTAGATGCTCTAGCTGCAACGCATGCTCCTTTTTGGCCTCTGTCTCTTCCCCTAGCGATACATGCCCCGAGGGCAGCGTCATCAGTAATTACAACTCGTGTCCTCACCATATGTGATAGAATGGAATGATAGCTACATCAAACTTCGGGATCAAAAAACTTGCACGATAGGAATAAAAGAAATGAAATTGTCCTAGTAGTCTTGTATCCTCTCGAAGATAAGAACAGACGTCTTAGTACCGATCAACAAGACTCTACAAAACTAGCTTATGACTCATCGCACCTATTAACCTAGATCTCTGATACCAACTTGTCATGACCCAATTTTTCCTCCTTTAGGTATCGTGTTGGCACATACTCTTGGGGACTATGTAAGCCTAATATCTTCTGAATAACAACAATAATAAAGTAACATCTAATAATTTCTGAAATGGAATTATCTATAAAATTACAATTCCCAAAATCGGTAGTACAAGTGATAAGCTCTACAGAGTTTGTCACAATTTTCTAAATACGACTGTTTGAAATAAAGTAAATAGTGTGAATACAAATAAGAAGGTGACTCTGAAGCCCGCGAACGCAGCAATAGGTTTACCTTGAGTCTCCACGGCAACAATCCGCACAGCTAGATAATGATCAACTGACTCCACATTTACTTGGCTCTGCACAAAAATGTGTAGAAGTGTAGTATGAGCAAACCACAGTCAGTACCCAGCAAGTATCAAGACTAACCTCAGTGGAGTAGTGACGAGGTACAGGTAAGACACTCACTAGTCAAATACCCTATGCCATACTAAAATGATCACAAACAAATAGTAGTGATATAAACAGTAAGGCAGCAAGAACACCCAATTAAATAAGTATTTCACATATAATCTCTTCAAATAAATACCCTATATATATATTTCTTCCTATAAGTATCCTTTTAGTATAAAACTCTCCCAAATAAATATCTCATATCACAATCATAAAATACGGTTCTCGACTTTCTTTCATATTCTCACAGCACCTCGTGCCCATATCTTTAATCACAACTGCATGAACAACTCTCGTGCCAAATATTTCAATACATAAGAACCGCACGATTAATTTATTTTGAATAAGGTAAGGTTGCAATTGTTTTAAACCAAGTAAGAATTCAATAAAGAAATGAGATTATTTTAGAAATAGTTTGAGTAAAGAAAAAATGACATTTCAATTTAAATAAACTTTCAGATAATCTATTGCTTCGGATGGAAAACGTAGTAATTTAAAACATAATAGTAACTTCTTTTCTTTAAAACAATTCAGTAATCAAAATCGATAAAAACCAGGAATATAAATCTTTAGTGTCTCGTACTAAAAACGCCCAAGCCAACTCAATACAATAAGGAATACAAACATATAGTATAGTAAAATAATACATCACAACAGATCATAAGGATTGACCTAACACGGAAATAAAAAATAACCATAGACAAGTGCAACCACAGAGAGATGTCAACAAAAGGCACTCCCGAGATACCGTCTCATAGTCCCAAAAGTAAATGCTGAACAGGGGATCTCCCGAGGTACCGCCTCGTAATCCCAAAAGTAAATATACAATACATGGGGGATATCCCGAGGTACCTCCTCGTAGTCCCAAAGTAAATATGCAAGACAAGGGGATCTTCCGAGTTACCGCCTCGTAGTCCCAAAGTAAATATGCAAGCCAGGGGATCTCCCGAGGTACCACCTTGCAGTCCCAAAATAAATATGCAAGATAGGGGATCTCCCGAGGTAACGCCTCGTAGTCCCAAAGTAAATATGAAACAAACACAATGTCCCCAAGCTATCACAAATCATCACAATTCAATTCCCGACATAGCCTACCTTGTCTCGCCACATGCACAATAATAATGTAAATGCCCGCCTTGTCTCGCCGCACGCGCATAATAATATTCCCACCTTGTCTCGCCACATGTGCAAACCCATATATATATATATAGCCCGCATTGTCATGCCGCATGTGCATAAATCAATAGTAATAATAGCGCGGCAAAAACCTCGTGAACATACCCGAACACAACTTCCCAACAATCTCATAAATTGCACCTCAAGTGCTCAAATATTACAGCATATCACATATTTTTCACATCCAGTGCTCAAATATTACGATTTATCACAGATTGCACATCAAGTGCTCAAATATTTCAATTCATCGCAGGTTGCACATCAAGTGCTCAAATATTTCAATTCATTGCAGATTTCACATCAAGTGCTCAAATATTACAACTCGTCACAAAATTCGACAATACATTATTTTCCACAATAAGGAGCCCATGACTCGACTCTAATGAGCACAAAATCTTAACAAATATATCCAGGAGTTAACAACTCAACAAAATAATATTTCACATAAAAATGAAGGTGAAAATCACAGCAAATCATCTCATAGAGACAAACCGAACAAAACAAGGATTTAGGCAAGACAATAAAAGGATTTAATAAGTGCCAAAATTTTCCAATATAATACATAAGGGTGGTAAGTATTTTAACCAATGTAATTTGCACATATAAACCAAGTACCTAGTCATCACCTCGCGTATATGGTTTTTAATTACACAAATTACACATAACACTCAATGCCTAAGGGGTAATTCCCCACTCAAGGTTAGGCAAGATACGTACCTTTTTGAATTTATACCGATATTCTAAAATCGCCTTCTTTCTTGATTTGACCTCTGGACCTCTCATATCTGTCCAAATTAATTGTATAAGTTCATTACAATCATCTAAAACAATTCTAGATAATAAAAAGCTGATTTTAAAATTTATTCCAAAAGGTCAGCAAAAGTGAACGTGGGCCCCGCATCTCGGAACCCGACATAATTGTTTATGAAAGCCGAACACCCATTCCGATACGAGTTCGAGCATACCAATTTTAACAAATTCATATAACGAATCGTCCTCCAAATCTTGAATTTCCATTTTTTAAAAGATTTTACAAAAATTCTCATTTCCTCCATTAAACTCGAATTAAATGATGAATATAACCATAGATTCATGAAACTTTAGGATATGGAACACTTACCCAAGTAAAAGTCTTGAAGACCTCCTCCACAATAGCCCAAAAACCGAGCTCCAAAATCCAAATCGAAAAATGGCAAAATGACCAATTTTGGTCCTTAATGATTCTGCTTAGTTTTGCACCTGTGGGCAAACTGCTGCATCTGCGCACATCACTTATGCAACGGCCAATGTGCACCTGCGATGGGTTTTGATTTTGCGCCTCCTCTGCCTGCTTTTGAAATCACGCAGGTGCAAGAAATATTTCGAACCCGCGACCTTAGTCCTTCCCAGCCAATTGCGCTTCCGTGATGGTCGCACTTGCGCCCTGAGTTCAGCAAGTGCGATTCCAACAGCTGCTGCCATTTTCCAACAGCTTCCTTCCAGTCAAAATTGCTCTGTTAACCTTCCCAAATCCACCCGAGGCCCCCGAGACCTCAACCAATTATACCAACATGTCCAAAAATACAATGCAAACTTAGTTGAGGCTTCAAACCATGTCAAACAACGCCGAAATTACGAATCACGTATTGAATCAAATTATGAGTTTTCAAACTTTCCAACTTCTATATTTTTTGCTGAAACGTATGAAATCAATCCGGAATGACTTTCAATTTTGCACACAAGTCATAATTGACGTAATGGAGCTAATCCCATTTCCGAAAATCAAAATCTTACCTCGTTATCAAAAATTAAACATTCCGTCAGACTTTCCAAAAATCCTCTATTTTCCAACTTTCGCCAAAATGTGTCGAATTGTCTTATAGACTTCTAAAGCCAAATCTGAACATACGCCTAAGTCTGAAATCTTCATACAAAGCTATTGCCATCATCGAAATTCTATTATGGGGTCATTTATAAAAAGTCAACTCTTCGGTCAACTCTTTCCATTTAAGCTTCTAAATAGGAATTGTTCTTTTAGTTTAATTTCGAATCTTCCAAAAATCAAACTGGACCACACCCGCGAGTCATAATACATATTACAAAGTTGCTCAAGACCTTATGTCACTGAACGTGGCATTAATTCTTAAAACGACAAGTCGGGTCGTTATACATAATTAAATCATCATATTTTCCCGGGACCTCGTGCCGAAATTTCATATCACATCTATACGGACAGTTCATGTGCCAACAATAAAAACCATCATATTTTCTCTGGAACCTCGTTCCCACATTGCATACATGCTGCGACTTTAGCCACCGGCTCACGATTTCAACATAGATAAGACTATTATCAAGTTTATCGAAACAACACGACAAGCTGCACAAGATATAAGAATAAACACAAGGAAAATCACAACATCACATGAAGATTACCTACACAATAACCCCCCATCGTCATATATAAATTACCAACAAAATAACCCACCTCATCACATATCATCCCTGACAATAGCCACCTTTATCTCTTATATAGCCACCCTTATCACTCCAGTAATAGCCTCCCTTATCCCTCCACCCTAACAATATCAGTAGCTACCTTTATCGCTCTTATATTCACCCTTACCTCTCCTATAGCCGCCCATACCACTCCGTATAATAGCCACCCTTATCACTCTGCCCAGACAATATCCCAGCACACATAACCACAGTGAAATGTCACCCTTATACCCATATAATATCAACAGTGCAATGCCACCCTTATATCCTCATAATAATAACTCAAATCACACAACCATTTACACGGAATGTTATCACGACAACACAACACAATAAATTCATTTCAGAACTTGCCCAATGACCACAACCAATTCGAAAGATATAGTAAAATCAATACATTTCTCAACAAATAGCCCAAGGCTCCATACAATGTATATAAAACCTCAAAACCACAATAGAGATGAAAAAGTAACTCAGCATAGGACAATGCCTTCTTTAATCCGGATTCTTATAAATATAAATCAATGCCTCATTTTAAACTTATTTAATAATTATTTGCAAATAAGGATTTCATAATGAATTTAATTCCAAGAAAAATGTCAAGTCAACAACCACACGAAATTCACATAAACATCCAAGTGATAGTAAATCCAAATTATCATATAAAATACGAATTTGACAAACAAGGAATGAGGCATGACAATTCAGGTGTTTACTAAATTTCAACAATTGTCCAATTTAATAAATAAGGGCATCTACGAATTTTAACCAGTATAATTTGCACATATAAACCAAGTATGTACTCGTCACCTCGCGTACATGGTTTTCAATTACACAATTTCCACATAAGACTCAATGCCTAAGGGGTAAATCACCCACTCAAGGTTAGGCAAGATACTTACCTTTTGAAGTTAGGCCGATATTCCAGAATTACCTTCTTGCTTGAATTGACCTTCGGACATCTCAAATATTTCCGCAAATTTCTTTAGAACTTTTATTCATAAATAAGCCCCTCAATACAACCCCGAAGCTAAGATGACAGAAAACCCAAACCTAATTTGACTCATAAAACTCAACAGCAACCTTGACTGAAGACACACAAACCGGACATCCGAGACCTTGTTCGCAGATGGTTTCGTGTGGCTGGATGTTGGAGTTTCCAGCATTGTTTGTAACTGTTTTTCAGCTCATTTTGGGAGTGGGTTGGGTGACGTTTTGCGATTGTTTCAAGGTGGTTAAGGGCTTCTTTAGAAAGCGTTTTGGGGACTGTTTGGTGCTGTTGTTTGCAGCAGATTTACAGTTATTTTCAGCTGCATTTTGGATGCTAAAATGGTGGTGCAACTCGGGTGTTTTCATGGAGTTTTTAGGGATGAAGTTTACTGTATTTTCAGCTGAGTATTTAGAGCTGAAGGTGCGACTTTTGTGGCCGAAACGGGCTGGAACGGAGTAGCGTTTTGGAGGTGAAAATGGTGGCTTTCATGGCTGGTTTAAGGTGTTGTTTTGAAGATTCTAAATGACTGATTTAAAGCTGAAGTTTGGTAGTTAAAACTTGGAGTTAATGGGATGAAAATGGATCTTACATTGTAGCCTTATTAGTGATCTGAGTAGCTGGTTTTAGGACTATTTTAATGGAGGAAGAAGCAGGTTTCAGATTGGCTTTTGGTGGCCTGAAGAAGATGATGAGCTTAGCGGCGCTTTTAAATCTTTAGCTCTAGGTTTTTGTTTTCTTTTCTGCCTTTTTCGTCCTCTCTCTGCCCTCTCATGTGTGTTGAGTCTGTTCCAATTTCTTGGAATCGAAATCCGACCTCGTTATCAAAAATTCAATTTTCGATCGAACTTTCCAAAATTTTTTATTTTCCAACTTTCGCCAAAAATGCTTCGAATTATCCCACGGACAACCAAATATATATCCGAACATATACCTAAGTGAGAAATCACAATACGAAGCTATTGACATCAACGGAATTCCATTACGGAGTCGTTTGCTCAAAAGCCAACTCAACTCTTCGGTCAACTCTTTCCATTTAAGCTTCAAAATGAGAATGTTTCTTTCAAATTAAATTCTGAATCTTCCAAAAATCAAACTCAACCACACACGCAGGTCATAATACATATTACGAAGCTACTCGAGACCTTAAGTCACTGAACGGAGCGTTAAATCTTAAAACGTCAAGTCGGGTTGTTACACAAAAAGTCAACCAAATGGTGAAAATAGCCTAAAACTGCTTCAATTCGTGCTTCATAACTCCAAATATGTTAAAAATGGCCGAAACCCCCATTTTAGAATCTCTTCAGGCAAGTCGCATTTGATACTTGCGACTTCCCTCTGCCCCAGAAAAATAGGAGATGTGAATAACTCTCTCATACTACGTCCGAATTCGATGATTCGTTTTTCTATGGTTCCGTAATTTCTATACGGATCTAATGCTTCAATCAAAACGAAAATTGGAGCTCATTTGCTTAATTTGGTACCATTTATGCTTGAAGAAACGACGTCGAAACATTCTAAAAATATTCAAATCAAATTCTGGGCATACGCCCAAGTCCAAATCACCACCCGAACCTAACAAAATCATCCAAACTCCGATCTAACCTCAAATACTAAAAAGTGAAATTTGATAAACTCTTTCAACTTAAGGCATACAACATGGAATTCCTTCTTGCGAACATATTCCTAAACATCTGAAAACAAAACAACGATTCATACATAATACATCATATGAAACTATTGAAGACTTCAAAAAGTTGAAAGGGGCGTAAATACTCAGAATGACAAGTTAGGTCATTACATTCTCGCCCACTTAAACATACGTTCGTCCTCAAATGTGCCAAGAGTTGTTCCTAAACGTTCAAATCACTATTCCACCATACCATGCACAAACCCGAAGGTGATCCCATACCACCCTATATCATATAGGCTTGACAACACAACATAATTCAAGATTATACTTTAACCGTAGTCTGTAAAACGTAGAACCCAATTCCCAACATCCTGAATTTCTTACAAGACCCGAATCTGACATCTACACACTGTATAAGTCTGAATAAGTTGTATCAAGCCATAACCATAACCTAATATGTAATCGCATAACATACCACGCAACTCGCATACTCGCAACACCATTCTCGATCACAGTAACTACTCAAAACCACTCAAGTACTAGTATAAAACCCCACATTCAACAGATCCTCATTCCAAAACCTTCGTACACTACCGATAATGAAAGAAACATACAACAACTCACAACCACTCACTAGATCAATAGTTCATGGAGCTTCCTTCGTTCAACAAGTACCATAGCTAATTATTTAAGCTGAATTCTAAATTATTCTTCCAAACACGCCGTAATCAAACTTGATAGTACCCATTCTAGGTCCAATTACCTTATATTATCAAACACAACTATTCCATAAACATTCCATACCAATATAACTCAAGCCACAAACAACACAATCCGTTCACCGAGAAACAGGAAATTTCTCAAAGAAGAGAACCGTTTCGCAAGTTCAACAAGCACCGCTACACCTGCAATGCTATGAGATCATCATACATAGTATAACCAAGACACACAAATCTAATAACAGTAACTAGATCCTCTAGAGCTCACATTAACATCAACCGCATGGACAACTCACGTGTTGTAGTATCAATATCTAGACACGCACGGACAACTCACGAGCCAATAACATTAATGCTTGGATCCACAAGGATAACTCACGTGCTGATAATATAAATTGCTTGGCATGGTCACATGCCTCCAGTCCAAGCATATCATACAGGAGCAATCAAACAAGTACACATGTACATGATAATTGAAATAAGACTCTTATGCTCCGAGACTGGTATAAATAATATGCCATAGAGTAGGCATGTGCAAAGTGTGCTATCACAACTCAAATCGACAAGTTAGCGCAAAAATAGTATCTACAAAGTTTATTCAGGGAATTAGCCTTTTTGTAACCTCAAGTATAGCCTAGATAGTTCTCGACAAAGGTACGGATACGATAACATTATAACTTTATGCTTAACCGTGAATTCTAGGCATATCATAGCGTAAGCATTTTCCCGAACATGAATAATTTCCCTGGTGCTCGCACATGGGCTCAAACCCCACACTGATGCATACTCATAGCGCGTATCTATCATAAATAATTCCCGCAACTAGTGCCTCAACCGAGTTTAAACAATATACTCACCTCAAACAGGCGTCAACCCGAAACAATATGCTTTTGATAACTCCAATCTCTAAATTCATCTAACACATGAATCACCATAACTGATCCCAACTACAGCACTAGAATGACTAACACATCTTTCATGAACGATCATCCCACGAGGAATAGTTCGATAATTCTCCCATGCCACATAGCAAAAATCGTATTATTAGCAGTCGATTAACAATGCGAATACCGCACCACCAACGAAACATCCGCAAGTCAAAACACAATGTGCTCTTTAGAATGTACACTCTTCTCAGGTAATATCACTAGTGACAATATCTAAAATCGTTTTTGCTCCATAAACTCATGGCCTTCTTTTTGTAACTAAATCATATACTTGCACATGCAAATCCCAATCTCACTCCATGCACCGCCTCTATTAGAATCTCACTCCATGCACCGCCTCTATTAGACCATCCTATGAAAACACGAGAACCTCATCGACACTCTGAGTCACAAGAAAAATACATACCCGGCTAGTTAGTCGTAAAAACTTCCCAAAATATTATACGGACTGCACAAAAGTAATTATTAAATTTAAAGATGGCCTATCGGGTTATCACATTCTCCACTTGTAAAATAAATGTTTGTCCTCTAACGAAATTAGAAAATTACCTGAGTTGGTGAAAAGGCGTGGATATCTACTCCACATGTCCGACTCAAACTCCCAGGTAGATGCTTCAACTGGTTGACCTCTCTATTGCACCCGAACAGAAGGGTACTCTTACACCTCAACTGTCGGACTTGCTAGGCTAGAATAACTGTTGCCTCCTCCTCATAAGTTAAATCCTTGTCCAATTGTACTGAGCTGAAATCTAACACATGGGACAAATCACCATGATATTGTTGGAGCATAGACACATGGAACACCGGATGCATTTCTTATAAACTAGGTGGTAATGCAAGCCTATAGGCTACTTCGCCCACCCTTTCATGAATTTCAAAGGGTCCTATAAACCTAGGACTCAACTTTCCATTCTCTCTTAACTCATTACTACTCCCTTCATAGGTGAAACCCAGGGTAATACTCTTTCTCCGACCATGAATACAACATTACGAGCTTTACAGTCAGCATAACGCTTTTTCATAGACTTAGATGTGCGAAGTCGATACTGAATAATCTTGACCTATATCCAGTACCTAATCGGATTCCAACAACCGAGCCTCTCCTAGTTCAAATCAGCCAACTGGCGAACGACATCGTCTCCAGTATAACACTTCATATGGAGCTATTTGAATGCATGACTTGTAGCTATTATTATACGCTAACTCCACAAGTGGCAAGAACCGATCCCAAGAACCTCCAAAGTATATAACACAAGCGCGAAGCATATCTTCCAATATCTAAATAGTACGCTCTGACTGTACGTTTGTCTGTGGATGGAATGATATACTCAACTCAGCCCGCATGCCTAATTCACATTGTACAACCCTGCAAAAGTGCAAAGTGAACTGTGTACCTAGTTAAGAAATGATAGACACGGGTACACCGTGAAGTCAGATAATCTCGCGGATATAAATCTCAGCTAACTGCTCTGAAGAATAGATAACTGCTACTGGAATGAAATTTGCTGACTTGGTTAACCTGTCTATAATGACCCATACTGCGTCGAACCTTTTATGAGTCTGTGGAAGCCCAACAACAAAATCCATAGTAATACGCTCCCACTTCCACTAAGGAATTTCTTACTTCTGAAGCAAACCACCAAGTCTCTGATGTTCGTACTCGACTTGCTGACAACTTTGGCACCGATCTACATATGGAACTATATCCTTATTCATTCTGCTCTACCAATAATGTTTCCACAAATCATGATACATTTTGGTGGCACCTGGATGAATAGAATACCGGGAACTGTGGGCCTCTTCCAGCATTAATTCACGAAGCCCATCCACATTAGGCACACAAATACGAACCTGCATCCATAGAATTCCATCTTCCCCCACAACAACCTGTTTGGACTCACCGTGTCGTACTGTGTCCTTAAGGATAAGAAAATGAGAATCATCATACTACCGTTCTATGCACTCTTCTAAAGAAGACCGAGTGGTTGTGCAAGCTAGAACTCTACTGGGCTATAAAACATCTAACTTCGTGAATTGATTGGCCAAAGTCTGAACATCTACAGCTAACGGCCTCTCACCAACCGGAATATATGCAAGACTACCAATACTCACAACCTTTCTACACAAAGCATTGACCACCACATTGTCCTTTCTGGGTGATACAAAATGGTGATATCATAGTCTTTCAACAACTCAAACCATCTTCTCTAACTCAAATTGATATCTTTTTTCCTGAACAAATGATGTAGGCTATGATGATCAATGAATACCTCTTACAAGACATCGTAAAGGTAATGCCTCCAAATCTTCAGTGCATGGACAATGGCTGCCAATGCTAAGTCATGAACAGGATAATTCTTCTCGTAAACGTTCAACTTCCATGATACACATGCAATCACCATGCCATCTTGCATCAATCTTGCACCAAGCCCAATATCCATCACAATACACCGTATAAGATCCTAAACTTGTGGGTAATACCAACACGGGCGTCTTAGTCAAAGTGTTCTTGAGCTTCTAAAAGATCAACTCACACTCGTCTGACCATCTGAATGGGGCACCCTTCTGGGTCAATTTGGTCGATAGAGATGCTATAGATGAAAAGTCCTCAACAAACCAAAGATAATATCATGCCAAACCGAGGAAACTCCGGATCTCCGTAGCTAAAGTACGTATAGGCCAATTCTGAACAGCCTCAATCATCTTAGGACCCATATTTATGCCTTCTATCGATACAGCATGCCCCATAAATGCAACTGAGTCTAACCAAAATTCGCATTTTGAAAATTTTGCATATAACTGATTAGTTTTCAAAGTCTGGACCACAATTTGAAAATGTTGCTCATGATCTTCACGATTATTGGAGTAAATCAAGATATCTTCAATGAATACAACCATAAAATAATCCAAATAGGGTTTGAATACTCGGTTCATAAAATCCATAAATGCTACTGGGGCATTTGCTAGCCCAAATGACATCACTACCAATTCGTAATGCCCATACCGAGTCTGAAAAGTTGTCTTATGGACATCAGATGCCCTAATCTTCACCTGATGGTAACCAGACCTCAAATCAATCTTTGAAAACACCTTGGCACCCTAAAGCTGATCGAATAAGTCATCAACTATTGGCAATGGATACTTGTTCTTGATAGTTACCTTCTTCAACTGCCAATAATCTATACACATTCTCATCGACCAATCTTTCTTCTTCATGAACAACAAGGGTGCACCCACAGCGATACACAAGGTCTAATGAAGCCCTTATCCAGCAATGTTTGTAAATAATCTTTTAATTTCTTCAACTTCGGCGGGGCCATTCGTTATGGTGGAATAGAAATGGGCAGGGTGCCTGTAGCCAAATCAATATAGAAGGCATTGTCTCTATTAGGTGACATCCCCAGCAAATCTGCAGTAAATACATCTGGAAAATCACGGACAACTGGAACTGAATCCATAGAAGGAACATCCATACTCGAATCATGAATATGAGCCAAATAAGCTTGACAACCCTTCTCGACCATACCTCGAGCTTTCACATAAGAGATAAACCTGATGGTGGAATGTCCATGAGTTCCTTTCCACTTTATTCGAGGTAACCCCGGCATGGCTAAAATAATCATTTTGGTGTGACAATCCAATATAGCATAATAAGGCGACAACCATCCATACCCAAAATGACATCAAAATCTACCATACCAAGAAGTGGAATATCCACGCTAGTCTCAAGACTCTCAATAGTAATCACATACGAAAGACATGATCTTCCACATTAGAATCTCCCACTGGTGCGGACACACACATAGAAGCACTCAAAGGATCACGAGGTACAACCATTTATGAAGCAAAATAGGAGGACATATAGGAATAAGTAGAACCTGGATCCAATAGAACTGAAGCATCTCTATGGCAAACTGGAATAATACCTATGGTCGTGTCATCAGATTAATCGGCCTTGGGACTATCCAAAAAAGCATAATATCAGGGTTGGGCCCCGCCACTCTAAATTGAGTCTCTAGAACAACCTCTAACTGGCTGGCCTTCGCCATTAACGGCCCGACCTACACCTCTAATCGGCTGACCTCCAACCCTAGTTTTCTGAACCCTACCTATAGTTGGTTGAGTAGGTAGTGAAGAAACCTGTGATGGGACCATGGCACGAGAACACTACTGTTATGAGTTGTCCAGTGCTCGAAGGCAAATCTAGCAGTGTGACTCGGATCACCACACCTATTGTAATGCCCCGTAAAATATTTTGCAAAAGAAAGTAAAGTTTTATGGTGCCCGACTAGGCTTATGTGTTTGAGAATTGGAGAAATTGTTTTTGGGTTGAAAGATGCACCGGACAGTAAGGAAACATGTTGGAAGAAAAACGCATTTCTGCGGTCCATTATGCGTCCGCAGAATCACTCCGCGAACCGCACAATGGTTGCAGAAGTGATCCATCACAAAGCTGATCAAATCAATCTTTGAAAACACCTTGGCACCTTAAAGCTGATCGAATAAGTCATCAACTATTGGTAATGGATACCTGTTCTTGATAGTTACCTTGTTCAACCGCCGGTAATCTATACACATTATCATCGACCCATCTTTCTTGTTCAGGAACAACAAGGGTGCACCCAAAGCGATACACTAGGTCTAATGAAGCCCTTATCGAGCAATTCTTGTAATTATTCTTTTAATTTCTTCAACTTCAGCAGGGCCATTCGTTATGGTGGAATAGAAATGGGCTGGGTGCTTGGAGCCAAATCAATACAGAAGTCACTATCTCTATTGGGTGACATCCTCGGCAAATCTATAGTAAATACATCTGGAAAATCACAGACAACTGGAACTGAATCCATGGAAGGAACATCCACACTAGAATCGCGAATATAAGCCAAATAAGCTTGACAACCCTTCTCGACCATATCTCGAGCTTTCACATAAGATATAAACCTGATGGTGGAATGTCCATGAGTTCCTTTCCACTCTATTCGAGGTAACCCCGACATGGCTAAAATAATCCTTTTGGCGTGACAATCCAATATAGAATAATAAGGTGACAACCATACATACCCAAAATGACATCAAAATCTACCATATCAAGAAGTTGAAGATCCACGCTAGTCTCAAGACTCCCAAGAGTAATCACATACGAAAGACATGATCTTCCACAACAGAATCTCCCACCGGTGTGGACACACACACAGAAGAACTCAAAGGAGCATGAGGTACAACCATATATGAAGCAATATAGGAGGACATATAGGAATAAGTAGAACCTGGATCCAATAGAACTGAAGCATCTCTATGGAAAACTGGAATAATACCTATGATCGTTTCATCAGATGAATCGGCCTTGGGACTATCCGGAAAAGCATAATATCAGGGTTGGGCCCGCCACTCTAAATTGAGTCTCTAGAACGACCTCTAACTGGCTGGCCTTCGCCATTAACGTCCCGACCTACACATCTAATCGACTGACCTCCAACCCTAGTTTTCTGAACCTTACCTATAGTTGGTTGAGTAGGTAGTGAAGAAACTTGTGATGGGACCATGGCACGAGAACACTACTGTTATGAGTTGTCCAGTGCTCGAAGGCAAATCTAGCAGTGTGACTCGGATCACCACACCTATTGTAATGCCCCGTAAAATATTTTGCAAAAGCAAGTAGGCCAGACTAGGCTTATGTGTTTGAGAATTGGAGAAATTATTTTTGTGTTGAAAAATGCACCGGACAGTAAGGAAAGATGTTGGAAGAAAAAAGCATTTCTGCGGTCCATTATGCGTCCGCAGAATTACTCTGCGAGCCGCACAATGGTTGCAGGAGTGATCCATCACAAAGCTGATCGAATCAATCTTTGAAAACACCTTGGCACCCTAAAGTTGATCGAATAAGTCATCAATTATTGGTAATGGATACTTGTTCTTGATAGTTACCTTGTTCAACTACCGGTAATCTATACACATTATCATCGATCCATCTTTCTTGTTCAGAAACAACAAGGGTGCACCCAAAGCGATACACTAGGTCTAATGAAGCCCTTATCGAGCAATTCTTGTAATTGTTCTTTTAATTTCGTCAACTTCAGCGGGGCCATTCGTTATGGTGGAATAGAAATGGGCTGGGTGCTTGGAGCCAAATCAATACAGAAGTCACTGTCTCTATTGGGTGACATCCCCGTCAAATCTACAGTAAATACATCTGGAAAATTACGGACAACTTGAACTGAATCCATAGAAGGAACATCCACACTAGAATCATGAATATGAGCCAAATACGCTTGACAACCCTTCTCGACCATACCTAGAGATTTTCCATAAATGATAAACTTGATGGTGGAATGTCCATGAGTTCCTTTCCACTCTATTCGAGGTAACACCGGCATGGCTAAAATCATCATTTTGGCGTGACAATCCAATATTGAATAATAAGGTGACAACCATCCATACCCAAAATGACATCAAAATCTACCATATCAAGAAGTTGAAGATCCACACTAGTCTCAAGACTCCCAATAGTAATCACATATGAAAGACATGATCTTCCATAACAAAATCTCCCACCGGTATGGACACACACAGAGAATCACTGAAAGGATCACGAGGTACAACCATATATGAAGTCAATTAGGAATAAGTAGAACCTAGATCTAATAGAACTGAATCATCTCTATGGCACACTGGAATAATACCTATGATCGTGGCATCAGATGAATTGGCCTTAGGCCTATCCGGAAAAGCATAATATCGAGGTTGGGTGTCACGCCCCGAACCTAGGAGCGAGACAAGCACCCCGTGCCTCACCTAACCTGGCGT
>AWOL01S0030900.1:12397-47449 GCA_000715115.1 Nicotiana otophora
TGCGGGTCTTCATGAGATAGACCCACATATTGCCCTATGGACTGAATCAGCTATACCATGTACTGTTTGAGTTCAAAATGCCCCGTGATATCAGGCTTCACGATAGCCTGAGTCATATTAGCAAGATTGGGCCTTGAGGCTTCTATCACCGGACGCTCCTCATTACCTTCCATCTCTATTGGCTGTGGTTGAACTACGATGTCCAACTCTCTTTCTATTCTCATTCTAGCTTCGACTTCCCTCCTCACTCTATGAAGTGTTCGTTCAATTTCTAGATCAAAAGGAAGGAGGTTGTTTGCACTTATACTCCTCCGCATTCAAGAGAAGATCCTGCGCTAACACAAACAAGGCAAACTAAAAATTAAAACTTGAACAAATAAGTAATAAAAGCTTAACTCAGTCAAGTGGCTAATTTCTAGGTCCCCGGCAACGGCGCCAAAAACTTGTTGCGACCAAACACACTCACGCAAGTATACGTGGTCGTCAAGTAATATAGTAATGAGTAGAGTATCGTTCCCACGAAGACTCATGATTAACTTTTGACTAACTCAAACTCAAATAACTTATTAATTCAAGCGATTTCTCACAAAATAGATAATTTTCTAATTTACTACCTAAAAACTATCAAGTAATGAAATACTAAAGATCAACCACAACACTTAAATGATTTCGAATAACAATCAATAGGAGATAATATTCCAGGGTCACGGGTTATCTAACAATCATGTTGCATTCTTAGCTTAAAATAACTAATTGATTTATCTGGATTGTTGATTAACAGGGTTGATATTACTCATAAGAATCTGTCGAGTTCTTACTCGCCTATTCAAGCTAACTTAATGCCTATATGTCTCTGGAATTAAGATTAACAAGAATGCATTTCCACTTCCTGTATTTCAACCGAGCAAGATAATTAGGTATATTTTTATCCTAATTGCGAACCTGTTCCCCGATGTCCGGGTTCAAGAACTTGATCTATTTAATTCTATATGCAATCTAGAATTCCCACTTTCGAGTTCAACTCTAGATTCGTAGATAGTAATTCACTGTTAGCTACTCAGCAAATTAATTAAAAACAGAATTAAATAAATAACCCAATATGATAAAATCAACTTTGTCAAATTAAACTTCAAACATCAACATTCATGTATCGCCCATGACCCTAGAATAATAGGGTTCTTAGCCACTCATGTTCATGCAATCATCAAATAATTCACAAGAGTGCATAATAATCAATAAAAGAAGGAAAAATAAGAACTCAAGATGAATTATGTGGTTCCCCAGCTTTGTCGTGGCTTTTTTCCCCTTCCCAATATGTTAGATGCCCTAAAAGAGGCGTTTTTGGCTTATATATTACGTACAAAAGTCGTGGGCCAAAGTTCTCCTATTCCTAATCCAAATCAGCTTCAGGGATTGATGCTGGGGTGGATGCATCGCATCCGCCTCGTCCTCCATCTCAGCTTTGCCCAGGTGCGGATGCTAAGGCGGATGCTATGGGCCGACTTCACTGCTAAGGGTGCGTGAAATCTAATTTGTTTCTAGATTGGATGCGACGCATCCAACCCCTCTTCCTCTAGCTAGAGCACCGTTTCTCTATATTTTTGCACTCCAAACACCCTAAATCATCACACACAACTCAATTAGTCATAAAACCAATAATTAAACCATGTTGGGCATTTTAAAGATCAAATAGCATCAAAAAGCGATTAAAACATGGATAAAGTAACATCAACACATATCGAATTATGCCCAACATTACTTATACGCATCATTCTACTTCTTTTACACTAAACAGTTTTACAAACTCTCTCAACCTCTTTGCATTCAACTATTTCCTACTTTCATCCTTCTTTAATCTTCTTCTTCAAAGAATCTTTTGTTGATCGTGGCTTCTTTCACTAATTCTCCCAAGAACTCCGATTTTCTCCTAGGTGGGGGTCCGAAGGAGAACATAGATAAAGAAAACAACGTTGATGCTGACCCCCTTACGGTGAGCACCATCATACCCAAACGACTCAACACAGCCAAATACTTCAGAGAGAAGTTTATTTCTTTAAGTTCTCGTACTTGGGTTGTTGGTATATACTCTTCTTCAATTTCCCTTCTAACATTCCTGTTGTGAAGGAGGGTTGTGATTGCCATGAGCGGAACATCATCATTCCCTAATTGGTGGAGCGAGTAACCTTCACTAAGAAGGGGTTCACATATATTTATACGTACCCATTCACTTTGGGTGCATTTTCTTTGAGCGGGGGACTCGACCCCGTGAATTTGGAGATGTGCCAGAAATACCAGATTTGTTTGGCATAGGTGGGCCCTTCAGTGTGGCGAACGATGGCCTGTCTACGATGGCTATGCTAGGAGACAAAGGAGGAGCTCACCTTGGCTCGCATGATGAATCTCTACTCCCCCAGTATTTTTTGTGGAAGAGTAATAAATTTTAGGAAATGTGGCCATCATGCTCTTCTCACTAACATGGATGACGACAACGACCGTGAATGGATGGAGCGGTCTGTCTTTGTTGCCACCAGGGATATCATCCCGGCCACAATTGCACATTTCCCCGAGTCCTAGACTCGTACACGTAAGTTCAAAATCTGCCTTTTTCTTGTAAAAAATGGTTGTTTCATGTCGTTGTTGATCTTTCTCTTTTCATTATTTTAATAACTCGGTAGACACCACAAATGGTTGAAGGTTTAGACCGGTGAGTTCAGAAGATTCTGGACATCACCACGCCTAAGACCCGCCGGTGGAAAGAATTGGCCCCCAAATATGGATGGAAGGCCAAGAATCATGGTAAGTTGACATATTCTGTCCTCATTTCATTTTTGTTCATAAGAAAATTGGTTAACTTCTCTTTTTGTTAAATTCAGGTCACCCACATGGCTTTGTTACCATCCCTGAGGAGGATGTTTTGGTTGATCCCTCAGAGGCTACAAGATTGCTGAAGGAGGCTCTCACCCAAATAGGCGCCATTGGATCTGCTTCCGATGCAAGCGCTTCCTCTGTGTTGAATTCAGTCTTCTTGGAGTCCACTGTGCCGGAGGACAAGTAACAAAAAAACGACGTTCTTCCTCGACCGAGGGAAAGAATAAAAATGTGAAGAAAGCCGCACTTGAGCTAGCCGCAGTCACTGTGGTGATTGATGATGATGGGGAAGCCAGTGATGAAGGGGCTTCCCTATAAAGGAGACAACGTCCTTCATTAGCTGAACAGAATGCAAAATCTGAAGAGCTTACAAACTCAATCGAGGACGATACCCAAGCGCTCTGGGGAGAGTTTAACTTGGTGAAGAATGTCAATTCTTCCTTTACGGTCCCAGTTGCTGCTCCCGGTACTGTGAGTCCGAGTACCGGGCCTCTTCCATCTTCAGTTGGTGAGCAACCAACAACCAGCACTACCTCCGCCGCAACTGCTTCTCAACCCACAATGCCATCAGTTTCATCTCCTTCTATGCCAACCATACCTTCATCACCAGCAACTGCTACATTACCCCCACCGTCCGTAGACACCCGAGAGGAGGATATACCTCATCCCTAGTCCCAAGACCATGGGAATTTGGGGCACAACTATTCATCCCCTTCTGCAGATCCCCAGAGAAGGAGGAGTGTCTCCCTCTCGGTATCTACCGAGTGCCATCTGTTGTCCAGGCCGGTGGAACTCTCCAATTATCTTAAGTCGCTGGCTTCAAGGAAAGATAAGAAGAACATACACTCTCTTTCGGATGAGTGTATGATAAATAATGCCATGCACAATGCAACACCGATATTGTACTTGTTTTTTTTGCTACTTTTTTCTTCTCAATTTGCTATGACAGAGTTTCTAATTTGGGTTGTTGCTTTGCAGGCCAACTTCCTTACTTCCGAGGGCCTTCAGAAGTTGATCCTCGGTAAAAAAAGCTTAAATTCGAGCGGGATCAACTGTTGGACGAGAGGGACCAAATTGTTGCTCGACCCCCGGTGCTGGAAGCAAAAGCTGCTGAAGCGGGTGAGTTAGAGGCTCGATTGCAACAGATTGAGCAGGAAGTTATGGCCCTTAGCCAAGAAGCCTCTCAATTAAACGTACAGTTTCAAGAAGCCAAGGCTAAATGTTCTGAGGTCCAGAATCCAGTGCTTGCTGCTACCGAGAGCGAATCTACAACCATTGAGAGATTGAATAGCTTAGAGGTAGCCTTGAACTCCAAAGCTGAAGAGGCTGCTGCAGCCGAGGATAAGCATTCCCAGATGGAGGATAGGTATAAGAGAATCATGGAACATAATAAGGTTCATTGACCACTATCTGTGATCTTGATCTTAGCCTTAGCGTCGCAAGATCTGAGTGGGATGACCTTTCGATCGAGGTTGAGCGGCTTAAATCAGAACTCCAGCGCTAAACCTGTTTAACAGGCCGGGTTGACCCGTTTTCGGACCTGCCCAGACCGGTAGTAACCTGCACCGGCCCAGACCGGTAGTTAGGGGGCCGGGTGGGCTGGGTTAGGGGTTGGTCTGTATAAAATATTTCTACCGGTGAAACCGGTATATTAAAATTACTGTTAAACCGGTTAACCGGACCGAACCAGCTCATTTGGCCCGGTTCAACGGCTATTTCTGAATTTATTTTAAATGCATTTGACCGTTGGCAACGGTCAGCTTCAAATTTGACCGTTGCCCAACGGAAGTTTTGCAAGAATGGCCCTTTTTGGGCAATTTTTTTAAAAATAACACTTTTAGTAATTACTAAACTCAAATCTCAATTGTCATTCTCTCATTCTTCACCTAAATTGCAATCAAGTATTTGGCTCTCATTTTTTTGGAATTTAATTTATCGTATTATTTGAAGTTTGAACTTTGAACTTTGAACAATTGACGTTTCTTCGTGGTAACATTGGAGTTGCGAAAATCATCAAGTGTTCAACTTATTGCGGAATTCGGTGCACTCCTTCCAACTCTTTCTCTTATTTACTATTTTATTTGCATATTTACTAGTTATATGGAGATTGGACCAACTGAAACTCCAGATATATATTGTTGTATGAACAAGCTAAATGATTATTTACTACAGTTATATAATTATTATGCAACTATAATTGATGATGTTGCTATTAATGTAGGCAATATTAATCCCACTATGCATTGCACTACTTCTACTATATCTGCTAATATGGATGAAGATGAAGGTCTTGATGGTTATAATATTTGGGCTATGTTTTCTTTCACTCAAACAAGTAGCAGAAACATTGATGAATTTTAATTCTACTTGCAAAAGCAATCAGAGGCTCGCAAGAAGAAATTTTCACCGTTGGGATGGTGGCATGAGAATGAAAAATAATTTCATGTTCTTTCCGCTATGGCTCGGGACATGCTGAATATGCCAATTTCAACTGTTGTATCAGAGAGTGCATTTAGTCAAGCAATACAACAACTAGGAGACACCCGCCACTCATTGGGAAGCAATGCTTTGGAAGTTTTAATATATTTCAGAGATTGGATTAGATCGGAACGAAGAAATTAGGGACGTGAAGATGTTGATAAACCAGAAGACGAGGAACTTGGAGATATATTAACACATGGTCACCCATCTGAATTTAACACTCCAGAAGATGGCCAATAAATTCATATTGATTATTAAGAACTTACTAAGGCAATGAAAACTCTTTGAAGTTCTAGATTTATATTTAATAATTAAACTTTGAATTTACTCTTTTTCGTTAATTTAGTTGTTGTTAAATGTAAACTTTAATTTGCAAGTTTGAAATAAAAAAAGAACTTGCAAATTATAAGTGTAATTTTTTCCCATCTTCATTGTATTATATTATCTTAAATTCTTAAAGAAATATTCAAATATAAGAATTTTAAAGTCTTTGCATCCTTTATTCAAACACTCTTTTTATAAGATTATTTTTTTGTTTTATATTTTTACTTTAGTTATACAAAATAAATTTTAAAAACAATACATAAACCCGGCCCGACCCCTTAGGCCTGGAACCATTCCGGTTCAATTTTTTATCGGATGGGGCCGGACCCATTAAGCCCAGTTTGTAAAACCCGGAATCCGACCCGGATTGGTGACCGGCTGGTTACTATTTTTCTCCACCCGGACCGGCTCGGCCCACCCGTTTGTCACCTTTATCCAGCGCCGAGCGGATTCCCTCATTATTGAAAAAACACATTCTATGTATAGCATGAGTAGAAAAACCTTGGAAGAGGCCAAAGCGGGCGTTATTGATATTGATGCTGAAATCGCCAAGGCTCGAGAGCTAGAGTCAACCGCTTGAAGACGCCTCCCGGCTCAGCTCGATGCAACTGAATCTTCTGGTTTCGATTCTGAGTTCTCGGGAACCGAGGAAGAATTTGAAGAGGATAATAATGAAGGCCAAGATCTCGAGCTGACGACAGATCTGCCTACTTCTCCTGGGGGTGCAGATGCTTCTCCTCTCCCAAGTTTTGGGGGTGCTGATGTTTCTCTTCCCCCGAGTTATGGGGGTGATATAGTTTAGTTTTTTGCTTTCTTTTTCCTTTGTTGATTTCTTTTCGTATTTTTGTATGAGATACTTGGCACGTTTGATATAAAAAAGTGTTTTTCGTTTAAGTATTGTGCAAACCTTACTTTTTTGCGTTGAATTACGCAAGACTTCGTTTGCATTTTTCCCCGATAGTATTTGGGTTCCGGGAATAAACTCTTCGGGGACCAACTCTTTACTTTGAGGGTTTCATAAGAGAGAGTCGTTTTATGTTTACGGTGCTTGATCTCGTCCAATTTCACTCCTCTATTCGAGGTTATGAAAACGGTCGATGCAATAGTAATACCCAACAAGAGTCATTCCGCAGGGAGCTATATGAATGGGAGTTAGTAGTATATATCTTAGCGTGTAAGTTTGTATATCTAAATTTGCACTTCCGCAAAGTTTGGTTGTTTAAAAATCTAAATTACACTACGATTGCAATTTAAAGACTGAAACTAGGAAATTATTTTTGTTGTTTTTCAAATGATATAAAAGGCCTAGGGCTATGACCTTCATCTAGGTGTTTGCCTAATGGGTTGTAAACTTTAAAGCTTATTTTATTGGTCGGGGTGTATTATAGCTATCAACACTCGGTTACCCACTCAATACCTCTCGGTCAGAGAGTGATTTTTGCCCAATTTGACTTTCTCAAGTCCAAATGGGTATTTGAACAAAATGGTTGAATAAAAGCTCAAGTCAGGTTTTACTATCTCTAGGTTCAACCCTTTAGTTGGGCTTATCAATCTCTCGATTGAACCAATTTCTTGTTAGCCAAGTTTTTCTAGACTAAGTCTCTCTTTCTCAAGTAGAGACCAAGTCAAATAGGCATGAACTAATGTTTACAACCATTAATTCTTCAAATAAAAGAAAGAACAAGGCTAAATATTAAACACTCAACCATAAACAAGCAATAAATCAAACACCCATTAAGATTATATACTAGGGTTGGGTTACAACCCTAGTAAAAATTTAGCTACTCATGCTTAAATTGGACGAAAAAGAAGAAGAAATGATAATTAAACCCATATTGCTAATTAAAATGATAAAATCTATGTTCAAAAAGCTCAAAATAGCAAAAACTACTAAAAAGAGAAAAAGAAATTGTCTAATGTAGCAGCTGATGTCAAAAGTTGACCTAAAAAAGTGAAACTCTTCTATTTATATAGGGCTGGAATTTTTGGACAAAAATGCCCTTTTGGAGGTTCTGCGGCCGCACAATTCCATGTGCGGTCTACAGTTTTCTTCAGCTTGACAGGATTGGAAATCTGCGGCCGCATAATTCTGATATGTGGCCGCACTGCACTCTTTCTGCAATCCGCACAATTGTAAGTGCGACCGCACCTTGTTCTTCTGCGGTCCGCACAAATGTGATTACGGGCGCGTAGCTCTTCTTTGGCGATCGCACAATAATTGTGCGGTCCGCACTTTTGGTGCACTTGAGATGCAGGTTCTCTGAACTTTTGCTCTGACCCAGCTTCTGCGGCCGCACACTTCATGTGCGGACCGCACTTTGCAACATTCTCTGATGCGGTCACAGATGATATTTTGCGGTCCGCACTTCTGAGCTTTTGTGCCTATTTTTGTCCTTGAGTTCAGATTACTCCTTCTTGAGTTAGATTTCATCTCGGGAGCTCATCTTCCAATATTCCTGCAATTAAGAATATTTCATCAGTTTTCGAGAACACAGTTAAGTGCTTTTGGACTAAAACGAAAGCAAAAGGGTGCTAATAAGTAGTCAAAATCCCCACTTATCAACTCCCCCAAAATTAAGCTTTTGCTTGTCCTCAAGCAAATAAAGTAGTTCCCACCTCCACAAGCTAGGAGCCATTCCAACTAATCAAAAGTGAATCAATCACACATCAATTGGGACCAACAATTATCCATACCACTTATGAATTATCAGCAAGGCAACAAGTTATACTTTTAAGCACAAATAGTTCTAGTATGACACTTGAGCATCAAGAGTTGACTCTGTTCATCAAGGAAGCTCGCTTTTTCATGTAAGTTATTGTGGATCCCAAACTCTTCCTCCTCTACTCTTCGTTTGCCTATCTCACTTAAGAATATAGCACTCAATCCAAAGATTTGTGAAAGGTTCTCTCATCTCTCTCAAAAGAATGTCGCATGTACGACTTTAAGTACCATAGGCTTGCCCATCATGTAAATCACCACTAATGTAATCTCACTCGGCTTGTAATCACGTAGAGCTTTTTCGGAATGCAATGAAGGCTTTTGGACTAAGTTTGGAAATGCTATGATAGAACGAGTTCATCTTTCCTTAAGCACTCCATTTTCTTTTCTAGGCTCATGCTTTGCCAACTCTTTGAGGCATTTTCTTTTCCTTACGGGAATTAGAGAGACTTAACATCACTATTTATTGGTCATGATATTTATTTTCTCATTCTTTGATTTCTCCATGCTTTGTATCATTACTTTTCTTTGAATTCCTTCAACTCTTCAACTTATTCAATTTCTTTTTGTATTTTTCTTTTTGTTCTTTCTTTTTCTTGCCTTTTCTTCTCTTCATTTCTTTGATATTTTATGCCTGGATACCTTTTTCAAACTCCTCGTCTCTCCCCCAAACTTACATTTTTAGCCAATTATTTCACAAGAGTGTTAAGGAAATCTCGGGTGCCAAGAGACGGGGTCACGACAAAACGGGTAAAGGCTTGTTACATGGTTATCAAATGAGAAAGGTCTTAGGCTCGAATGGATTGACTAGGGGTAACAACATTGGTGGGCAACGAAAAATTTTAAGCGGTTCAAGGAGAGCCTACAATCAATTCTCAAGCCAAGCAAAACTTAAAATTTCACCGAGAAACACATCTAGGGCAAGTTCTAGACCATTCTCCTGGGTACTTGGACTTGTAACAACAACATCTCACCTCTCACGCAACTGGATTGTTAAAGAGGGTGGAGTCGAGGGCCCACAACGGCCATATTAAAGATTGAAAAATACTATGGTTCGACTAAACCACTCGATGATTGCCTAAGTCGACACAAGAGTTAGAAGGTCACTAACTAGAGCTATTTCTTTTCAAAACCTTATTTTTAACCATAAGCACGTAGTTAAGTGTGTTGGTACCAAGTGAATCATGTTTGACTCTTTGAACATGACTTAATTAGGTCTTTTTATTCATAATTACTACTATTATTACCTAAACATCAAAAACGGAGTCAATCCTTTAAGAAGGTTATCACGCCATCCATCATTGGGAAGAGCCACCCGGTTCACACAAAAATCACATTTGGAAAGAACCGTGGCATTAAGAAAACCAAAGGCTTATTATCCACTAAGACATAAAAAGAAGTTATTAAATCAAAAAAGAAGCTACTAATTCAAAAAGAAGACAAACATAAAGATAAAGAAGCTTTAAAACAAAAGAACTATTGAAAGCTAAATGAATATACATAATGAGAGATAAGAGGGAATATATACATAATAAGAAAGAGGAAGAAAATAGTAATAAGTTAATTACAGGCCAAATGTCTCATAGTTATCAAAATACAGACTCATGAGAATGGGTCAAAGAAACTCTACCCCCCCCCCCCCGGAATAAAAATAAGCATTATCCCCAATGCTTAACAACATAAGAGTAAGAGAAGGGTGAGAGTGAAGAAAACTCGCTATGGCTCTGTGGCCATCTCTGTGTCCCCAGCAGTGGCACTGACCTCAGTTTCATCCAATTGGATCTCATCATCCTCAAGTTCGGGAGTGGCTGGGTTGGTGAATATCTGACGGACTGCCTCAGCAGTGTCTGGCTCCTCAGACTGGCCACCTGGTGTTGTAGGTGTTGTGGGAGTTGTGCCTGGGTGGTGCGAGTCTATCAACATGTCAAATGGAATGTCTCCGGCTACTGCAAGCTTTGTAACCTGGCTCCGAAGCTTGTCCACTGACTTCTTAGATGCATGTCGCTTTCTCATTTTCTTTACCTCTTTGCCCAACTCTTCGATCACTACCCCATGTTGCACTAAAGTGGCCATGATCGTGTCTTGATTTTCTAGGAGCTTCTTCAAAGTTTCATCAACTGTGCGAGGCAATCTGGGGTGCCGGAGAGGATGATTGTGCTGCAACATGACTGGATATGTCAGTCAGCTTTGCAATAGCTGTCTGCATCGAGTTATTGAGGCTCGCTAGTGTTTTGGAGACTTGCAGCGCAGAGAGTGGAGCAGATGGCATAGGTACTGGCTTCAAAGCCGAGATGGGAGGTATTGAGGCTGAAGGTGGAGGCATGGCAGCTGCACTGGTAGAAGGCTCTGCTGAAGTGGATGGCATATTAGTTGTCTCTGTACCCACCACCGATGGCTCATCAGACTGGCCTACGGTGGTAGTCGGCTGACCCTTTCTCTTTGGGTTAATAATACTAAGAGAAGGGCTTCTTCACCCGAACCTTCATGTCATAATCTCCGGGCTCTACCCTTGCATTCGTAAGTACTTAGTGATGGTGTTGGGATACGGGTAGGAAGTATCAGCCTGCCTGGAAACCACTGACATGTTGGCCGACATCACGGCACCCACTTTGATCGGGTACCCAGCCATAATAGAGGCGACTAGAACTACCCATGGAATAGGTAAGTTTGTCTCGTTCTGTCACGGGCCTAGTCTGCTGTATACGAAGGTTTGCCATCCCTTCGCCTCAAAATTTAGGGTGTTCTGTTGAATAGGAACCCCTGTAGTTATTCGTGGTGGTGATGGCCCCGGGATTTCAAGAAGCTCAGCTAGCCATGGGCGAGCTGCATCACCCATCGCCAGCTTCTCCAGATATTGTGCCGGCTCAACTTCCTCAAACCCCAAGTAGGAGTTCAGTGTGTGTTAGTCGAATCGCACCTTCAAATTTCTCAATTTTGTAACTTTGGTCCCTTTCTTTATGTGTGCCACACCTTCAAATACTCCTTGGCATCCACAACTGACTGGGTGAACCATATCCACCCCTTCCTCTCTCGAAACTGTCTCAACATTTCTGGATTGTACTTTTCAAGATCTTTGAGCTGGAACTGTCACTCAAGAGTGAACGATCTCACTGGCCACCACCCACACAAGCTGGTGAAGGAAGCTAGACTCACAAAACGGTCCTCCCAGACCTTTTTCTTCTTCGACCTCTCAAGGCCGGCAACTGTAGTATCACCCCCTCGGCCATCGTCCGGAATATCGTCAACAGTGGCTACTGATGCCTCATGGACAGGTGTAGAAGAGGGCTCTGAAGCATGACTTGCGCTCTCCGAACCCTCGAAAGTGCTATGTGAGGAGGAAGGCTCGTCCTAGAGTTGATACCTTCCCTATGGTTGTTGTGGCTGTGAATGGACTGCATGTTGCTCTTGTACTGAGTCGCCCTCCGATGCTTCCCGAGATGGGGCATATGAACTAGATTCGGAGGGCTCGGGCTGTCTTCCTCTACCTATTGTAGCTTTCTTGGTGATTACATTCTAGAGGGGGATGGGTAAAGTGCTTTTGGCTCAGCCTCTGGAAGGTTCACCCCTCCCCTTTGAAGTGTCACTGCGGCCACGAGATCTAACCATTTTCTGGAGGCTCAATAGCCTTTGTTGATCTGCGGTCCGCACGATTTATGGTGTGACCGTAGATTTTGACTGCGGACTGCATAATTCGATGTGCGGCCGCAGATTGGCCATTTCTCTGATAGACCAAACATCAGAGAGTTTGTAATTTCCCATCTCAATTTGTACAATCGCAGTTGTCTTCTGCTGTAGCATTCAAAATTATGTGGTCCGCACTTTTTCTACACTTAGCTAATTTTCTGAGCATAGTTCTTGTAAAGCACATCCATTCTTGCAACGCACTTCATTTCCAGTTAGCACGAAATAACACCTATCTACAAAATAAGAAAAGAAAAAGAAAAAGAAAACATGGGTTGCCTCCCAAGAAGCGCCTAATTTAACGTCGCGGCACGACGCAGATTACCATCACTTCAAATAAATAACTGCCATCATCAGCTTGTCCCAAATAATGCTTCACCCGGTGACCATTGACTCGGAATACCTCATCATTTTTGTTCTTCAAGTCCAATGCACCAAAAGGTATCACACCCACAATTTCAAAGGGACCACTCCATTTGGATTTCAGCTTCCTGGGAAACATCTTCAATCGTGAGTTGAACAACAAAACAAGATTGCCCATCTTGAACTCCTTGTTTCGGATGTATTTGTCATAAAGGTACTTCATACTCTCTTTGTACAAGGACGAACTTGCATATGCATGGTACCGGAATTTATCCAATTCATTCAAATGTGCAACCCGCAAGTTAGCGGGTACATCCCAATCAAGATTCGACTTCTTTAAAGCCCACATGGCTTTGTGCTCAAGTTCCACCGAAAGATGAAAATCTTTGACAAACACCAACCGATATGGAGACATCCCAATAGGAGTTTTGAAAGTAGTCTGATAGGCCCATAGTACATCATCAAGCCTCTTTGACCAATCCGCCTGATTAGCATTAACTTGTTTTGACAAGATACTCTTTATCTCTCGGTTGGAGACTTCCACTTGACCTCTAGCTTGAGGACGATAGGGAGTTGTAATTTTATGAGTGACACCATACTTACTAAGCAAAGTGTCAAACTCCTTGTTGCAAAAATACGACCCCCCATCGCTTATGATAGCCCGCGGAGTACCAAATCTTTTGAAAATATTCTTCTTCAAGAACGCCACCACACTCCTCGCTTTATTGTTAGGTAGAGCAACGTCCTCAACCCATTTAGACACATAATCAATTGTGACCAAGATGTAGGTGTTTCCATAAAAACTCACAAAAGGAACCATGAAGTCAATACCCCACACGTCAAAGATATTGATCTCCAAAATGGTAGTGAGAGGCATTTCATTCTTCTTCGAGATTCCGTCGGCCCGTTGGCATTCATCACATATTTTCACCATATCACTTGAATCTTTGTAGAGAGTGGGCCAATAGAAACCACAACTTAGCACTTTAGCCGCAATTCTTGCTCCGCCATGGTGACCACCATAAGGCAAAGAATGGAAAGCCTCAAGAATAATATTTTGCTTTTCATCCGGTACCCATATTCTAATTACCCCATCCGTGAAAATCAGGAAGAGGTAAGGCTTGTCCCAATAATAATCTTGACAATCCTGTTTGAGCTTCTTCCTTTGATTTGAATAGAACTCATCTGGGATGATTCCACATACAAGGAATTTTGCTAGATCGGCGAACCATGGCACCTCATTCATTTAAATGGCCAAGAGTTTCTCATCGGGGAAAGAGTCATTGATTTCAAGGCCATCATGCGGCCTCCCCTCCTCTTCCAAACGAGACAAGTGGTCCGCCACTTGATTTTCATTCCCTTTCGGATCTTGAATGTCAATATCAAACTCTTGCAACAATAACACCCATCTCATCAACCTAGCTTTTGAATTTTTCTTGCTCATAAGATAGCGAAGTGCTGCATGATCTGTATGAACAATAACCTTTGCACCCATCAAGTATGGGGCGGAACTTCTCAATTGCAAACACAATGGCAAGGAGCTATTTTTCAGTAACGGTGTAATTTACTTGGGAATCATTCATGGTCTTACTAGCATAGTAGACCGGATAAAAAATCTTGTTGATATATTGCCCCAAAACTTCTCTAACCGCTACATCACTAGCATCGCACATGAGCTCAAAAGGAATACTCCAATTAGGAGCGGTGATAATGGGAGTTGTTGTCAACTTGAACTTTAGCAATTCAAAGGCTCTCACGCAATCATCATTGAAGTGAAATTTAGCATCTTTCTCTAAATTCTTGCACAAGGGGTTCACCACTTTGAAAAAATCCTTTATGGTGCGCTGGTAGAACCCCGCGTGACCCAAGAAACTTCTCAATATCTTTCCCTGAATATCCGCCAAAGTCCACCCAATATCTTTCTTCCTTTTGTGGAGCACCGCCAATGTAGAGTCAACCTGCACGTTAGTCAGACAAGAGGAAAGAATAACCGGTAAAGTAGAACAGGGGCCATGGAATTCATACCTGAGATGTAGAGGCAATGACTTCAACTCCAAGATAGGTGGCTCTTCAATTGAACGCTTTGTAGGAGGAGTTTTCCTATTCTCAAGGTCCAAGAAAAGTTTTCGGGGTGCATAGTTGTACGACCTCATTCCTTACAAAGAATTAACACATTCCATATAGCCATCCATCTCGTCATCATCAAAATTTAGCAAGACAGCCTCCAACATGTCAGCCACATTAATCGTGAGACTTGTATCATCAATAATCACATCGGTCACCAAGTCCACGAACGAACACACTTCATTGCTATTCGGTTGCCTCATAGATTTGCACACGTGGAACACTACCTTTTCATCACCCATCCGGAAAGTGAGTTCTCCGGCTTCCACATCAACAAGAGCCTTCCTCGTAGCAAGGAATGGTCTACCAATAATAATCAGGACCTCATAGTCCACTTCACAATCAGGAATAACAAAATCCGCTGGGAGAATGAACTTGTCAACTCGAACCAATACATCCTCAATCACCCCCAACGGTCTCTTCATTGTACGATCTGCCATTTGTAATCTCATAGATGTGGGTCTTGGTTTCCCAATTTCCAATGTCTTGAAAATCGAATAGGGCATCAAATTGATACTCACCCCAAGATCACAAGGAGCTTTTGCAAACTCGGCACTTCCAATGGTACAAGGGGTTGTGAAAGCACCGGGATCTTCCAACTTAGGAGCCATCGAATGCATAATTTCACTCACTTGGTGAGTGACTTTGATTGTTTCAAAATTCATCGATTACTTCTTCGTCACCAAGTCCTTCATAAACTTTGCATATCCGGGCATTTGCTCCAAAGCTTCAACTAGTGGCACATTTATCGAGAGACGCTTCATCATATCAATAAACTTTTTGAATTGATTCTCGCCATTTTTCTTGGCAAGCCTTTGAGGATAGGGAGGAGGTGGCTTAGGCAATGGTTCCTTAGCTTTTTACACTACCGGTTCTGATATGTCAATCACATGATCCCTAGATGGGTTCACATCCACTTGAGTATCTTCCATCATTTCATCAATATCAATCTGCACTTCATAATTTGTTTATACCACTTTGCTCGGGATCTCTGCTTCTTATACCACTTGCTCATCATCCACAGGTTGCCTTTGACTTGAGGTGGGGGCACTCCCACCTCTTCCACTTCTTGTAGTAACAAACATGGCATGCCCCGTGTTGTTCCCGCCCTTCGGGTTCACCACCGTATTACTTGGCAGTGCCCACTTAGGATGAGAATTTAACGCTTGAGAGATTTGACCCATTTACACCTCTAGATTGCGGATCGATGTGTTGTGTGAAGCAAGTTGGGCATCGTAATTGGCATTCTTCTCTATCATTTGTTTGAACATGTTCTCAATATGGCCCATTTTATTGTTAGACAAACTAGCACCATGGGAAGGATAATGAGGTGGGTTGCTCGGTTGTTGAGACATCGGGGGCCTTTGAAAACCCGACCCCCGATTTCCTTGATTGTTGTTCCACCCACCTTGGTTGTTACCTCCCCAATTGCATTGATTATTATTGTTATGCTCATTCCCTTGGTTATTGCTTTCACTCCAATTGCCTTGATTGTTTTCACTATTCCAATTACCTTGGCTGTTTGAAGGTCTCCATTGTTGTTGACTAGGGCCTTAGAAATTGTTTCTTTGCCCTTGAAAGTTGTTCATATATTGTACCTCTTCCTCTTGGTCAGCATAAAAACCATCTTGATCAAATCCATTATTATCTTGCACAAAATTGTCTACTCTTTGTTGCACTTATAGATTCCTTGTTCTTCTTTTGTTCACCATCATACTGACTCCCTCCATTGCATTGACTTGAATCGAGTTTTGCATTTATTGATGTTGAGCCTTTGCCAATTGGTTCATGGTGGTTGTTAACTCGGTTATGGCTTGTCCATGGTCATGCAACTCTTTGTGAAGAAGAATCACATTTGGATCACCTTGTGGAACATTGGATCTATATTGCCATGCCGATAAAGTATCTGCCATCTCATCCAAAATATCACATGCCTCTGCATAGGGCGTATTCATGAAGTTTTCACCGGCAAGTTGATTCACTATACATTGGTTGATGGTATTGATCCCCCGATATAAAGTTTGTTGAATCGTGTTCTCTGCCATATCATTGTTGGGGCACTCTTTCACCATTGTTCTATACCTTTCCCATATCTCGTGCAGTGGTTCATTGGGCTCTTGCTTGAATGCTAGAATTTCATCTCAAAGAATAGCTGTGCCCGGGAGAGAAGTACTTTGAAATAGATTTCTTCGCTAGTTAATCCCAATTATGAATGGAATGATTTGGCAAATGTTCCAACAAATCTAAATCTTTCCCCCGTAGAGAGAAGAGTAAAATCCTTAGCCTCAAAGCATCATTGGAGACATTTGTTTGTTTGCTTCCCCAACACATATCTACAAATCCCTTCAAGTGTTTATATTCATTTTGCCCCAGTGCACCGGTGAAGAACCCTCGTTTCTCGAGCAAAGTGAGCATCACATCGGTTATTTGGAAGTTGCCCGCCCTAATACGGGGAGGGACTATAGCTCTTGCATACCCTTCATTCAGCAACACCCGGTGTGGAGTCGCTCGTGGTGGAGTTGGGGGCGGAGAGGGTACATTGTCTTGAGGCAGTCGGCCTCGTCTATTGGCTTGAGGTTCAAGAGAGACCTCATCCATTTGATCATCCTCAACATCCACACCCCCACGACTATGTTTTTGAGCTCGTTGTTTGCCATGACTGCACCTACAATAATCACACGTTAGTAATAAGGAAGGAAAAGAAGATATTCCGAAACATACCAAAATATATAGCTAACACCGTTCTTTAGCTCCCCGGCAACGACGCCAAAAATTTAACTCGTCCAATTTCACTAATCTATTCGAGGTTATGAAAATGGTCTATGCAATAGTAATACCCAACAAGAGTCGGGGTCGAATTCCACAAGGAGCTATATGAATGAGAGTTAGTAGTATATATCTTAGCGTGTGAGTTTGTATATCTAAATTTGCACTTTCGCAAAGTTTGGTTGTTTAAAAATCTAAATTACGCTACGATTGAAATTTAAAGACTGAAACTAGGAAATTATTTTTGTTGTTTTTCAAATGATATGAAAGGCCTAGGGCTATGACCTTCGCCTAGGTATTTGCCTAGTAGGTTGTAAACTTTAAAGCTTGTTTTATTGGTCGGAGTGTATTATATCTATCAACACTCGGTTACCCACTCAATACCTCTCGGTCGGAGAGTGATTTTTGCCCAATTTGGCTTTCTCAAGTCCAAATGGGTATTTGAACAAAACAGTTGAATAAAAGCTCAAGTCGGGTTTTATTATTTCTAGGTTCAACCCTTTAATTGGGCTTATCAATCTCTCGATTGACCCAATTTCTTGTTTGCCAAGTTTTCCTAGACTAAGTCTCTCTTCCTCAAGTAGAGACCAAGTCAAATAGGCATGAACTAATGTTTGCAACCATTAATTCTTCAAATAAAAGCAAGAACAAGGCTAAATATTAAATACCCAACCATAAACAAGCAATAAATCAAACACCCATTAAGTTTATACACTAGGGTTGGGTCACAACCCTAGTAAAAATCTAGTTACTCATGCTTAAATTGGAAGAAAAAGAAGAAGAAATGATAATTAAACCCATATTGCTAATTTAAATGATAAACTCTATGTTCAAAAAGCTCAAAATAGCAAAAACTACTAAAAAGAGTAAAAGGAATTGTCTACTGTAACAGCTGATGTCAAAAGTTGACCTAAAAAGTGAAACTCTTCTATTTATATAGGGCTGGAATTTTCGGACAAAAATGGCCCTTCGGAGGTTCTGCGGCCGTACAATTCCATGTGTGGTACGTACTTTTCTTCAGCTTGACAGGATTGGAAATCTGCGGCCGCACTGCACTCTTTCTGTGGTCCGCAAAATTGTAAGTACGGCCGCACTTTGTTCTTCTGCGGTCCGCACAAATATGATTGCGGCCGCGTAGCTCTTCTTTGGCGGCCGCACAATAATTGTGCGGTCCGCACTTTTGGTGGACTTGAGATGCAGGTTCTCTGAACTTTTGCTCTGGCCCAGCTTATGCGGCTGCACACTTCATGTGCGGACCGCACTTTGCAACATTCTCTGATGGAAGATTCTTCATAACCTGCGGCCGCAGATGATATTCTGCAGTCTGCACCTCTGAGCTTTTGTGCGAGTTTTTGTCCTTGAGTTAAGATTACTCCTTCTTGAGTTGGATTTTATCTCGGGAGCTCATCTTCCAATATTCCTGCAATTAAGCACATTTCATCAGTTTTCGGGAACACAATTAAGCTAATAAGTAGTCAAAATCCCCACTTATCAGTGCTTTTGAAGAGGACGTCTCCAGTTTATTCCGGCACTAGCATTTGAAGTACTTGATTAACTTTCAAATGATAAAATCAATTCATCGTATGGACAAGAAACAAGATAAAAATAAAAGGACTTTATTCTATTCCTTCTATCTTCAAAAGTACATAAGCATTCGTTTTGCTGAAAGAAAAGAGATTGCCATTACATGTGGCTAATTTGTACAACTTGTTTATATGGGACTTGTTGTGCAGTCCCCGATCTCGATAAGGCATATTTGTTACCGGACTCTGTAGTCCTGGTTTCTGTGGCAATCGGGTTGCCGTATTCTCATATCATTCCCTTCCCAGTATTCGAATGCGAAGAATGCAAATTGGAACACTGGAAGTCTTGCTCCTTTGAGGATTCCACTATTGAGTGGTTGGATAATCTTTGGAACGGTAGCAAACTTCTTTTCCCATTAGTAACTTTGCTACCGAGCCAAAGATTATCTAACCACCCCTCAGTGGCTTGTAGGGAAGGAGCACTCATGAACAGTTGAATAGCCTTTGGTCTGATAGCAAGCTTTGTTTCCCATTAGGAACTTTGCTATCGAGCCAAAGACTATTTAACCATCCCGCAATGGCTTGTCATTTTTATGCCTTGTCATTTAAAGGTATGCCGATGACATTTCCTTCGTAGTATGCATTCCGTTGCTGCCTCATTAAAAACCTTGCCGGAAAAACCCAATCGGGACAAAAACTGGACGAAGGAAAAATAAAGTGCAGCTCATACTTTCAGTATAAACGGAGCTCGTCAGCAATAATACCTTTTGAGGTGGGTCACATTCTAGTTGCTTGGCAATTTTACTCCGTCTTGGTTTTCCAGTTCATATGATCCTTTCCCGGTGACAGCTGAAATCCGATAGGGGACTTCCCACATTAGACCCAGCTTCCTTGTGTTGAGTTCTCGGGTGTTTTGAGTCACTTTTCATAAAACCAAGTCTCCCACTTTGAAATAACGGAGATTGTCTCTTCGATTATAGTATCTTTCCATTCTTTGTTTCTAAGCTATCATCCTTATGTGTGCCAAGTCCCTACGTTCGTCAAGCAGCTCCAATTTGACTAGTAATACTTTGTTGTTTATTGCTTCGTCCGCCCGAAAGTACCTCAAGGTAGGTTCTCCTACTTCCACCAAGATCAGAGCTTCTGCTCCGTATGCAATAGAGAAAGGTGTCTCTCTCGTTCTTGACTTGGTCGTTGTCCGGTATGCCCATAGCACTCCCGGTAACTCTTCTGGAACTTGCCTTTGGTTGCTTCCGATCTCTTTTTGAGGTTTTGAATGATCACCATATTTGTAGATTTCTCTTGTCCATTTGCGCTCAGATGGCATAGCGAAGATGTGATTCTTTTTATTTTCAATTCTTCAAGAAATTTTGTATCATTTGTGCCTATGAACTGTGGCCTGTTGTCGCAAGTAATCTCCTTTGGTATTTTTAACCGACAAATTATGTTCTCCCACAGGAAATCGACCACTTCGCGCACATCAATTTTCTCGTAAGGACCAGCTTCAACCCACTTAGAGAAGTAATTAGTTAAAATCAAAAGAAACCTTACCTTACCGGGTGCCGGTGGCAGCGGACCGACTATGTCCATCCCCTATTTCATGAATGGCCATGGCTATAATACCGAGTGCAATAGCTATGTCAGTTGATGTACTAATGGCTCATGGCGTTGACACTTTTCATATTTCTAAACTAACTCCTTAGCGTCTTGTTCCATCCGGGGCCAGTAGTATCCTGCCCTAACTAATCTTAACACCAACGAGTCTGCACCTGAATGATCTCCACAGATTCCTTGGTGAACCTCTCTTATGACGTAATTAGCCTTGAAGGCTCCTAAACATCGAGCCAATGGGCCTTGGAATGACATTCTGTATAACTGTCCTCCCTAAAAGCTGTAACGAGTTTCTTTGGTGCGGAGTGCCCGGGATGCTTTCGGGCCTTTGGGCAGTTTGTCGTGCTCAAGGTAGTTGATGATTTCATTTCTCCAATCCCAAACTAAGTTGGTCGCGTTTAATTCATAATAATCGGCCACATCCAATACCGAGCGCATGAGCTGTACGACCATATCAGAATCTGATCCCCGCATCTCCATGGACGAGCCCATATTAGCTAATGTATTTGCTTCCACGTTTTCTTCTCTTGGGGTGTGGGTGATTGACCATTCCCTGAACCATGCGAGCAGAGTTTGAACTTTCACCACATATTGCCGCATGCATTCCTCCTTGGTGTCGAAGATTCCATATACTTGATTTACCAACAGTTGGGAATCACATTTGATTTCAATGACCTCGGAGTCTAGTCTTGGGGCCAAATCAATTCCTGCAATCAAAGCCTCGTACACGGCTTCACCGTTAGTCAAGGGAACAGTTTTTATAGCCTGCCTCAGGGTTTATCCGGAAGGCGTAATTAAGACTACCCCGAGCCCGGACCCTTTCACGTTAGAAGATCTGTCTATGAACAAGGTCCAAACTCCTAATGTCGTTTCTGACACCATCACCACTTCCTTGGTGTCCAAATACAGCATCCCGGGACTGAAATCAACCACGAAGTCGGCCAAAACTTGTGATTTGATCGCAGTCCTGGGTTTATATTCGATGTCAAATTCACTTATTTCGACTGCCCACTTAGTCAGTCTACCTGACAATTCAGGTTTATGAAGAACATTCCGCAGGGAAAAAGTTGTCACCACGGCTATCGGGTGGCATTGAAAGTAAGGCCTAAGCTTTCGAGCGGCGACTACGAGAGCTAAAATTTTTCGAGGTGGAGATAACGAGCTATCGGGTGGCATTAAAATTTTGCTAACATAATATATAGGAGATTGCGTACCTTCGTCTTCCCGAACTAGAGCGACACTTACCGCTACCTCCGAGACCGCTAAGTACACTAGCAATTGTTCACCTTCCTCCGGTTTTGATAGTAACAAAGGGCTAGATAAATACCGTTTTAGGTATTTTAAAGCCTTTTGGCATTCTAAAGTCCATCCGAAGTTGTTCTTCTTCTTCAGAAGTGAGAAGAAGTGATGGTATTTTTCCGAGGACCAGGAAATGAACCTGCTTAGAGCGGCCAGTCTCCCTGTCAGCCTTTGGACTTCTTTCACGTTTGTCCGCTGGTCTGGAATGTCCCTGATAGCTTTAATCTTGTCTGGATTGACTTCGATCCCCCTTTGTTACACCAGGAAACCCAAAATTTTACCGGAGCTGACTCTGAATGCGCGCTTTTCAGGGTTAAGCTTCATGTTGTGCTTCCTTAGGATGTCAAAGGTTTCTTGGAGGTGTTTTAGATGGTTGCATGTTTTCAAATACTTAACCATTATTGTTTCCCCTATTTGCTTTTCGAACATTTTGTTCATGAGTTTCTAGTTTGTGGCTCCGGTGTTCTTAAGCTTGATAGGCATCACATTGTAGCAATATGTGCCAAAGTTCGTTATGAACGAAGTTTTTTCCTGATCCTCCGGGTTCATTTTGATTTGGTTGTACCCGGAATAGGCATCGAGGAAACTCATCTACTCGTGTCCGGACGCTGCATCAATCATTTAATCAATGTTTGGCAATGGGAACGAGTCTTTTGGGCGCGCCTTATTCAGATCCTTATAATCTATGCACATGCAAAATGTATTATTCTTTTTTGGAACTACTACTACGTTAGCTAGCCAGTCGAGATACTTTACCTCCCGGATGGAAACGATATCGATAAATCGAGTTACCTCTTCTTTGACAAACCTATTTCTGACCTCAGCGATCAGACACTTTGTTTGCCTTAGCGGAGGGATGTTGGGATTCAGGCTTAACTTGTGCACGACCACCTCTAGCAGGATACCTGTCATATCCACGTGCGACCATGCAAAACAATCAACATTAGTTTTAAGAAATTCTATAAATCCTAACATGAGCTCGGGGCTTAATCCTGTCCCTAAGTGGAACTTCCTCTCTAGGAATTTTTCGAACAATGCCACTTTTCAAGTTCTTCCACCATGGTTTGGGTTGCATCTATTTCTTCCAGTACCTGGAAATACCTTGGTACCTAGTAGGATTCTGACGGCTCCTCCCCTTTGTTTTCTTCATTTGGTTCGGGAGCGGGCTTCGGTTCTTGTAATTGTTATGTCGTGTGTTCCTTCTCTTTACTGCTGGAAATCGAGATCACGTTCATCTCCCTTGCCACCGGTTGATCTCTTCTTTTTTGTTTGATTCCCTCTGGATTGGGAATTTCAGAAGTTGATGATATGTTGAGAGCATAGCCTTCATCTCATGTAGCTATGGTCTGTCAATAATTATGTTGTAGCTTATGTCGCCATCTACTACTTCAAACAAGGTAGTTTTCATGACCCCTTCGGCATTTGTGGGCAGCAGGATCTCTCATCGGGTTGTCACACTTGCTAATTTGAAACCATCGAGGAGCTTTGTGGCCGGAATGATGCTTCCGGTTAGCTTGGCTTGCTCCAGCACTCTCCATTGAATGATATTGGCTGAACTTCCTAGGTCCACTAAAACACGTTTAATTTTAAAATCTAGAACATTAAGAGAAATTACCAGGGCATCATTGTGTGGTAGTAGAAGTCCATCAACGTCCTCTTCTGTGAATGTGATGTCGTCCTCGATGACTTCTCGGAGTCTCTTGCTATGAGTCACTGACACCTTTGTCTTTTTTACTGCCGAGAAGGTCACACCGTTGATCTCATTTCCCCCTAAAAATCATGTTGATGGTTTGTCGGGGAGGTTCTTCACCTATCTTCGAGGGCTCTGCGTTATCCCTATTGCGACCGTAATTGTTTTTGGCCCCGTCGCTTAAGAACTCTCTGAGATGACCATTTTTCAACAACGACGCCACCTCCTTGCGCAGATGTCGGCAGTCCCCATTCCGATGGCCGTTAGTTCCATAATACTTGCACCATAGATTGGGATCCCTCTGGTTGGGATTAGATCTCATCGGCGTGGGGAATCGTGCTTCCTTGATGTTCCTCATCGCCGATACCAGCTCCATTACACTGACATTGAAATTATACTCGGACAGTCTAGGATAGGTGGATTCCCAGGAACCTGATACCTCTTTGTCCGGTAATGACCTGTTATTTCGGTCGCGGTCAGTTCTTCTATCGGGAGCAAACCTATCCGCCGATCGAAAACCTTTGCTGCGTCCTTCGGCCCTTTCGTAGGTTAAAACCCGGCCCTTTGAAGATCGACGATCTGCATCAAAATCATTCTTCGACTTATCCCTATTCTTTTCTCGATCCCGACCCTTGGTTGATGCCGGGAAACCGAGCTGGTCATCTTCTATTCTTATCTTTGATTCGTAACGGTTGTGGACATCTACCCATGTAGTTGCCTGAAACTCGAACAGGCTTTCTTTCAGTTTTCAGGAGGCATCGGAGCTCCTCGGGTTCAACCCTTTAGTAAATGCCTTAGCTGCCCATTCGTTTGGCACAATCGGTAGCAATATCTTTTCTTTCTGAAACCTGGTCACGAACTCGCGTAACAACTCGGACTCTCATTGCGAAATTCTGAATATGTCCGCCTTCCAGGCCTGGACCTTCCTGGCCTCGGCATTGGCCTTGATGAAAGAGTCTGCGAGCATTTCAAAGGAATCTATTGAGTGTTCGGGTAAAAGTGAGTACCATGTCAGGGCTCCCTTCGTGGGGGTTTCTCTGAACTTCTTTAGTAGGACCGACTCAATCTCATGTGGAGCTAAGTCGTTCCCTTTCACCGCCGTTATATAGGTGGTGATGTGCTTCTGAGGATCCGAAGTCCCATCATATTTTGGTACGTCTGTCATATTGAACCACATCATAATCAACTTTGGCGCTGCACTAGGTTTGAATGACAACTTTGTGTATTTCTTTGAGTCTGGGCCCTTCAGCACTGGTGATGCGCCCGAAATTTGATCTTTTCAAGCATTTATTTCCCTCATAAACCGCATGAGCTCGATTCTGAAAGGATCATTACCGTTATTGTTACCAGATCCGCTGTCGATCCCCTCGGCCCCGTCGAAGCCGACCTCACCCCTCGCAGTGTTGTTATCAACCCTTTGCGTTGTTTGATTTTCGGGCGCACCGGGAGGAACTGCGCCTTTTCCATTTGCGTTGTTGGAAGCACCCGACAATGCTTGCCTTAATTCATTCATGGCCTGGTCTTGCTATGAGAGATAGCCTATGATAGCCTTTTGTTATTCTCTCGGGATCCTCACCGTTTCCGTAACGTGCTCATCTTCAGCGTCATCAGAAGTCGCCTCCCATACGTGTTGGGGATACCGCTTGCCATGAACCGGCATGGCTACGTCCTCCTCGTTGCGGGTGTCATTGATCGAATCCTCGTGTTGAGGTGGATTTTCTTGTGACTCAATGTTGCGTGTGATATGTTGACATCTTTATCTGTCATCTTTTATGATTTTTGCTAAGAAACAAAGAATCAAACAGATTAGTAATAGATGCAAGGATCAACTCAATAACGCAACTGTCTAAGCCCCACGACTGGCGCCAAACTATTTACCTGTAAATTGTTGCAGTTGAATTTATAGCATAGTTTATAGACAAGCGAATCGATTTGATCCCAAAATGATAAATAAATTTAATATAATGCAAAACTTAGTGCTGAAATCGAGATAAGATAGCAAACAACTTGGTTCAGGGGGCAGGCTTCCAGAGGCAGTAATAAGAATATTGATAGACAGAAAATAGAGTATTATTTAGCTTGAAATAATGTGTAGCGTAAGTTTGTCAGAAATTTCGTCTCTTACAATGGATGTTGAAGTCACTATTTATAGCTATGCCTAGGGAACAAGGTCCTAGGATCAAACCCCTATTAAATGACCATAATGGGGGCCATCGTGTCACGCCCCAAAACCGAGGAGTGCGACCGGCGCTCAACCGAGTGAACCCGACCGAGCAAGCCTGTTAGATTTTCTTCTACCCAAACTCATCCAAGTATGGAGATAATACATATTTTCATTAATTAAACAAAAACGTGACCATGTCTACAATACCAATTCATTACCAATAGTTTTCATCATTTTTAAAGTCTCAAATGGGGCAAGTAATACAACCACAATATAACATAGTTTATTTTTCCCATCACCAATACACAAATCACACTATGTCTACGGAGCCTCTATAGATAAAGAAGAGTACAATGATAATGCCGGCAATAAGGCCCTGGCTATTCCTCAAACAGAATATACAAAGAGCTAAAGATACATGACCCCGGGATGAAGTGGGGCTCACCAAATTAGCTGGGAAGAAGGTGTACTGCTATCACTGATCAATATCTCCTGCTGTGGAACCACCTGCATCCATTTAAAGATGCAGTGCCCCGGGCAATAGGGATATCAGTACTGTCGAATAGCACTAGTATGTATAACTAAACACCCTCTCAATAGAATGACAAATAATACAAACAAGATTATCATAATATCAATGAAAGCCTTGATCAACATCAAACCTCAATTTAGGATCAAGACAGCGTTCAAATTTATTTCCATATCTCACATTGGGAGATTTTTAGTATGGATATACCATTGTCCACAATACCATTATTCACAAAACCAGTACCACCGTACTCTCGGCACGGAGTTCGATCACGACCCGATCGGCTAGGCTATCTCATTAGAGACATCAACTACAATTAATCTCAAATATCAATACCATCGTCTTTAACACGGAATCCAATCACGACCCGATCGGCTAGGCTATCCATTAGGGACATCGACCACAATCACAATTTCAATTACAATTTATAGCACAATCACCACCATGTGTGCGGCATGGTATCCGATCATGACCCGACCGGCTAGGATGTCTTATTTGAGACATCAACTTTTTTATATCAGTCATCGCATTTCATATTACTTTCACATCTTTTCACTTCATTGGCACTAATGGCCATAATTTATAAGATCATTCTTGGCACGTTGGCCGTATTTAGTATTTCATGCTCACCTTTTCAATTTCTAACATCAACATCATCAACAATAACAACAACAATTCAAATCAAGGCATATAGCACACATGTGAGCAATTAAGAGTCTAAGGCACATAAAGATTCTTCACAAAATTTGGCATCATAGCCTTCGTTTGAACTTGACTTGAAGTCGAAATATTATTAATATACAGCCCATATTTTAACACATCCTCAATCGATAACATAACATGAATAAAGTATTTGGGATACTTGTTGAACATATATCTTTCATCCCAATCTTACTCGGAATAGCTAATTTTATATGAACCACTCGGGACTTACATAATTCACATGAATATCGTGGGATCCAATTCTAAGAGAAGAGTTTAGTCAATATACCTCAATTGAGCTTCCTTAACTCTAAAATGTTCCGGAATTCTTAGCAACTTCAATCTATTTTAGAAATATAACAAATTGAACTAAAATTAGGAAGATGATTATGGTTCTATCTCATTTGAGCATTTTATCAAACACTAGGTATGCATTAAGGTTTCAAGGTCCTATTATGGAGGATTTCATCATCCCACAACCCAATCTTTACCATTTTTAGCTCAACAATCTCCCTACACCCTTTGATAACACATGCATGTAAAATAAACAACCCCCATGCCCAAAAATTATCTTGTTAATTATCCATTTTCAGATAATTTCGAAATTAGGGGTTAGGGTGAAGAATCTTACCTCTAGGATGAAAACCTAGTGAGTTTTCCTTCTTAATCTTCCAAAACTTGGGCAAGAATTGAAGAATAATTATTGAAGAACATCTTTTCACTCTAGGGCACTCTCTCTCACTCTAAAATATCATATTATATCTCAAAAATGGCCTAAAACATATATTTAACGAAGTAGGGTCGGATTTTAAAAATCCAAAAATAAAGCTCCGGAACAGGTTCTGCGGTCCCATATGCGACCGCATATCGGTTGCATAATTGGTGTCCAAAACGACCAAAAATATGTATGTGTATGCGGTCACTATGCGGTCCGCATAACTGTTCTACGGTCGCATAGTGCACCGCATAACAGTTATGCGGTCGCATAGTCGATCGCATAATTGCTTCCAACTGGCCCAATTAACTGTCTCACTCTGCGGCCATTATGCGGCCTGCAGAGTGATTTTGCGGTCGCATAATGGACCGCAGAAACGTATTTCATTGCCAAACATTTTCCTTTACTCTCTGGTGCATTGTTCAACCTAAAAAGTTCGAGCCTATGTAAGCCCGATTCGGCATCACGAAACATTATTTTCTTTTGCAAATTTTATCGGGCTTTACACTTAAGTACTTCGAAATTTTCCGGGGTGTTATAATGTAACGGCAGACTATGAATACCAAAATTCTTTGTAACGGATTGTATATTTAATACTGAGGAATATTCTTCATTAAATATCTTCCGGTGGCAAATATTCGTTTGCCCTCATTAGCAATGTTCCCTTCGGGGTCTACCCGATGCCAACCGAAGTTGTTGTCCTCTGTCTTGGTTTCCACTCGCTTCGAATTCTGTCTGTCCCTGGTTCCACGTGTCACTCTATCATTTGAGAATTTAATGTGAACCGATTTTACTCTACAGATAAGTATACTATAAAGAAGACTAACTAAGATTACTAAAATCCGTTTTATTCAACACCCAATGCAGCTTTAAATAAAACATTAACAAAATGATCCCATGGGGTTGTTTCCGCAACTTTTCTCTGTTAATAGATCGAGTTTAAAGCGAGTTAATTGTTCCCTTTGACTTATATATTTGCTTGCTATTTTTAGTATAAAATGGTTAGGTGAACGTCTTCTTATGTTTAATTTTTTGTCGAGAGAGCCAATGAAATTTGCCAGTGAAGGCAACCAGACATTTTAGGTAACATTTTATGCTTTTACCTTTTGTCTTTTTAATTGAAATGAAATTCCATGCTTCCTAAGAAAAATCGTCATTATACGATGAATCAAGCTAAGACAGTTATCTTGGATGGAGATTAATTAGGACGAGTTAATTAGAAATGTTGATCTTATGAAACTGGTGTCATTTGAAAAACTTATGAGGACTGTGAGTTCTCCTTATAGTCCACAAAATCAGCACAAAGAGGCTGATTATTGCACATTAAAGTCTGTCTAGCTAATTAATTGAGCATGGAAGAAGCAATAACTTCTATTGTTTCGTGTTTTTTTTCATCCTTTTTTTGTTTACTCTTTTCGTGTGCGTAGTTGAAATTCCAAATAGAAGGTGGTTCGATGTGCGAAGAGACTATTGTTCAAGTCAATGTTCGTATATTTTGGCTACTTATATATACTAGAATAAAATCTAAGCTACAAATTATTGCACAATAAAAAGAGGAGAAGGTAAAAGGTTAATCATGTTTGCTAGCCCAACAAGCTGAACTTCATCTAGTTCTAGGTCAACTCAATCAAGTGTTCAAGCAGATTCAACATTAGGTTGGCCACAATAAAGTAAAGGACGAACCAAGTCAACTTCACTAGTTGCTTAACCTAATTCACTCCTAGTGACATTATAATTTACCTTACCTTGGCCACAAAACAAATGACATTTTTCTGAGTGAATATAAAAGAGTAGCTTATCAAATCTTTATCTAATTTTTATCTATATCTATATCTAGTTATATCTATCTATATCTATATCCATATCTATCCATATTATTATAAAAGTATGAATACAAAGTTGATGTACCAAAATAGCCCTAAAATATTGATAGAATTTTATATTTGGCATCGGATAGAATTGTAAAATTTAATAATGTTATTTGACTAGAATCCTAAAACTTTATGGTACGTGTCTAAAATTGCTGATTAAGAATGTTTTACTCCTTTTTTTATTAAATTCAAACTACGAAAATGAACTCTAATTCCTATTGAACTTGAATTAGAGCATAAAATATGAACTACGAATACGAACTCTAATTCCTATTGCGCTGGAACTCTAAAATATTTCATATTTCGATATTAGTATTTGAAAATAATTTTCTTCATTCAATGGGATTTAGACTTAAAGGTCATCTGTAAACTCTTTTATGAATATTAATTTTAAAGTGTGGTGCTGCAGAAAGAAGTTAACAAAACTCAGTAACTTCTCAAAGTTATTGTATTTTTCTTTGAAATCGAAATGAGACCTGAAAACATGTGCTTTTTACTCTTTCTTTATCATTTTTTGTTCGTGCAATTGATAGGTTTTCATGAGTTTTGATTTTGTTGTCGAATTTTAGTTCATTTATTTGCAAAAACATTTAGTGTTGTTGTCAAATCTTTTACCATCCATGGATACAATGTTGATAGATCAAAACCCTCCAAAATTTAAATTTTATCTTCAAATAAGATAATTGCCCGTAGATCAGAATTCTAACATTAAATTCCTAATATGAATTTGTATGGAATTCTAATGCCAATCAAGGTATCCTGAAATTCTAAAGCGCCCTATATATACCAATTTTACGTAGATAAGAACATATATATATATATATATATATACTAGTTTCTAGGAATGTGCGTTGCACGTTAATAATTGCACGTAAATATTCTGTTGAATAATTGCACGTAAATATTCAATCAATAACTAATATGAGCAAAATATACTCTAACCAAACGTTCGAATTTTCCCTGAATTCCGGTCAATGCTTAAGGTCGTATGATAAAAATCTTCCATTGAAATCAAAATTGTATTCACATGCAACATATATATACTAAATCTTGATGAATATCAGATGGCTACTAATACAGAGTACTGGATTCGTAAGCAATATCTATTATTAGTTAAGTAGGACAATTATTTTTGAGTCTAAATAAAGAAATTTACCGATTTGTTTCCCACGTAATTAGCATACTTTAAGATATCAATGCATCAAAATATTTTATTCTTTCCTTGTCTTTTGCTTGATTGGCCTGGACAATATAAGAGTTTTACTTCTTAAAAAGTTTACTAATGATTAGTGCAATATACGCCATGTTGCATCACAAACTAAGTTTTGTCCAAAAATGTTGAACAAAAAGAAAAACCTTACAAATCCTTTATGATGACAAAGTAATTAATTACCTGCTCTATCTTTTGAGTCATGAACAATATAATATCGAGATCGGATTGACTTTGTTTCCTTCACTCCGAAAATAAGACCGTCATCAAAAGTACACATATCAAGGAGCTAGGCAAAGGTCTATCGGATAACAATTTTAATTAAATCATACAAAAATAAAAACATTAAATCAGAAGTACAAAATCTTCCATAAACTTGAATGGAAGTAAAAAGGAAAACAAAGTCACACAAATAATTAGAATGGTTGCATATTTCTTACTTCATGTAATATTTCTATCGCATGTAATTAATGTTTCCTTGCATGTCATCGTAATAGATAAAATATTTATAAAATCTTACCAACAAAAAGGATATTATCTGTGACTTTGAGAGAATGACAGAGAGAGCCGATATCCCATATTTTTCTCTTCTACAAGACCTACAATTGGTCTATAAAAATTAAATAATTAATTTTAATAGAATTAGTTTCTTCTATGATTCTTAAACTTTATCTCAACTCCAAATCGTACTATCCTTTTAAAACTGTACTTCTAAGTCCGATTAAATTTGATTATGATTAGAATTCGGTGCAAATTAATATTAGTCCAAGTTTTAAGTTACAATTTTATCCAACATAGAATTATGTTTTGAAGGATATTGTAATGACCCAACCGGTCATTTTAACTTTTAGAAATTCATCCCCTAAAAAAAACTCCCCGAACATACTTTTATTAATTTATGACTCGCGGGGATGGCTGGTTCGGGATTTGGAAGTGTGTGGGTTGAAATCGGAACACTTGGTTCCTTAAGTTAGCTTTAAATGGACAATTTTGACTTCGGTCAACATTTTAAGAAAATGACCCCGGAATCGGAATTTGACGGTTCCAATAGGTTCGTATGATGATTTTGGACTTGAGCGTATGTCCGAATCGGGTTTTGGATAACCCGGGAGCATTTTTGGCGCTTAATAGTAAAAATCAACTACTTGAAGGTTTAAAATTCTTTAAATTTGGTTTGGAGTAGAATTTTGAGTAATTGAAGTCTGTTTGGAATTCTGAGTTTGGGAATAGTTCCGTATAATGATTTAAGACTTGCACGCAAATTTTCGTGTCATTTCGAGTAGTATAAGTATATTTCGACGCATTTGAAGTAAATTGAAGATGTTGAAATTCTTAAGTTTGAATCAATTTGGGTTAGGGTATGATTCTTAGATTTGATGTTGTTTTACGCATTTTGAGAGTTCGAGCGAGTTCGTTTTATGATTTCAAACCTGTTGGTATGTTCGAGCGGAGCCCCGGGGGTCCCGAGTGTTAACTGGACCAGACTCGGACCAATTTTGGGAAAATGAGCAAGGATTGAAGCTCCCAGCTACTGTCATAATCGCACATGCGCTTGGACAGTCGCAGGTGCAAGCCACCAATTGCAGGTGCGAAAGAGAGGAGCCTGCCCAGCCATTGCAGATGCGGAGTAATTTGGTGCACCTGCGAACGCGCAGGTACAAAGGTCTTGTGCGCAGAAGCGGAGGGATGCGTATGTGGGAAGGAATGGGCGCACCTACGCTTGCGCAGAAGCGAGCTCTTTTTCCGCATGTGCGGAACCAGGAAAAGAGGAAAAATGCGCACCTGCGAGGAATTTTTGCATGTGCGGTACCTCTTCCGCAGGTGCAAAAATCATTGTTGGGCAGAATGGTTAAAAGTCGGGGCTCAGACATTTTGAGCCCATTTTTCCTCCATTTCCGGGCGATTTCAGAGCTTTTGAGAAGGGGGTTTCAACTAGCAATTGAAAGATAAGTTAATTCCACACCCCTTGAGTTAAATACATAGATTATAGGTAGATTATAACTAGTAAATCATAGAAATCAAGGGTTTAGGTGAATATATTAATTATTTTGTATAATATTTGGATAGTTTTGGATTTTCGGCGTCGAATCAAGAATTCAACGCGACGTGGTTATCGGAAAGTGGACTTTGAGACGAGGTAAGTCTCTTGTCTAATCTTGTGAAGGGAAAATTACCCCATAAGGATTAAATTGAATAATTGTTGCTAATTGCAGGGGCTACATACGCACGAGGTGATGAGAGTCTGTGCGTATCTACTATTAATGCTAAAGTCCCGATAGTTTAGGACTCAAAGCATGAATTACATGTGTACGTTGTATTCTTTATTTAATTAATATTAATTGATATATATGAATATATTGTAAATTGTCAGATAAAGATATTAAAGGATGAGAATCTCATATGCTTGATTTTCTGTTTAAGTTAATTAATTGTTAAAAGAAATTATTCTTCCTCCCAAATTTATCTTATAATAAAAATACTCTCCTTCCGGAGGTACATAAGAAAATGTCATCCTTTCTTGTGGAGCGGGCCGAACGCCCCGGCAGGATAGATACATCTATGGATCGCGCCACACGTCCCTCGGCAGTGTACACGACACTCTGGATCGGGTCGTACTTCCTCGGCAGAAATCGTGCTTAATAATAATAATTACACGATACTTTAATAGTTATTTCAAGCTTGCGAAGCTAATTGATAAATTTGAGAATCCTTAAAATTTAATGAATTATTATTCCTGCTTGTTAAGGAATTAATTGTTATTCCTGTAAATGAGATTAATTGATAAATTGGAAATTATTTAAATTTAAGGAATTTAATTAATATATTGAGAATTATTGCATTTGAAGGAATATGATTATTTTCGCTGGTTAAATAAATTATTGTAAATTCTGTGAATCATGTTGATTTAGATATTCTAGTTGTATTTCAGTTATTATTATTGACACGTAGTTAATGTCAAAGTTGGCCATCTCGTCTCTACCACTTCGAGATTAGGCTTGATACTTACTGGGTACACGTTGTTTACGTACTCATACTACACTTGTTGCACTTTTTGTGCAGGACCCGAGGCAAGTACTAGTGGGGGACCTATTGTCTTACACCCACGTTATCCAGGGGCGTAGTGGTGAGCTGCCTTTCTGAGTCGTTCTGCAGCTACTAGTGTCTCTCCTTGTATTTTTTATTCTATCTATTTTTATTTCAGACAGTATTTGAGGCTTTGTATAATCTACTAGATGCTCATACATTTGTGACACCAAGTCTTGGCACATACATTGGTAGAATTTGGAGTTTTATTATTTTTTTTGGTTTTTAATTTTGTCAATATATGCTTAATTTATTAAGTTGGCTTGCCTAGCTGTAGTGTTGGGCGCCATCACGACCTATAGGTGAAATTGGGTCGTGACAATATGGTATCAGAGCACTAGGTTCACGTAGGTCTCACAAGTTATGAACATGCCTAATAGAGTCTTGCGGATCGGTACGGAGACGTCTGCACTTATATTCGAGAGGCTATAGGGTATTAGGAAATTACCTTTCTTCATATTCCATCGTGCAATTGATGTAGTTCTAAATATCCTTCTCTTATTCTCTCTCAAATGGTGAGAACGCGCTCGAATGAGGTTCCAGATCAGGGAAGAGCTACTCCTCTAGTTGCTAGAGACCGAGGTAAAGGCAGAGGGAGGGCTCCAACCCATGGTAGAGGGCGAGGACGTCCCAGGACTGTTCCAGTTATGCCGCTAGTGGGTTCAGCAGAGAATGCCATTGTTGAGGAACAGGATGAGGTGCCTGTGGCAGATCCAGTTCCGGTGGATTTCACATATGCACCGGGATTTCATGATGCCATGGGTCGTATGCTCCGGTTCATGGACAATATGACTCATGCCAGTTTATTTCCGGTAGACCCAGCCACATCTCAGGCGGGCGGGGGAGCACAGACCCATACCGCGTAGGCTCATGGACAGGTAGCTGTTGTATATCAGACCTAGGGTGCAATACCCGTGGGTGGAGCTCAGCTAGTGGCAGCAGCTACACCTGAGCCCAGGCCAGTTGTAGCCGCCGATCCTCAGAAACTATTGGACCGATGGATTAGACTGCATCCTCCTGTCTTCGGGGGTGAGCGACATGAGGATCCACAGGACTTCATTGATCGTTGCAGGGACAGACTGCATAACATGAGGATATTGGAATCTCATGGGGTTGACTTCGCTACTTTTCAACTAGAGGGCAGAGCCCGTAGATGGTGGCAATCTTATGTTCTTGGCAGACCAGCAGATTCTCCTCCCATGACTTGGGACAGGTTCTGTGAGCACCTAATTTTTTACCGTGTTTGAATATTTCCCGCTCCCATATTCCCACGCGTGTCCCCACTCTACCTTGTCCCCCGCGCGTGTCCCCACTCTACCTTGTCCCCC